>LHCL01000011.1:113938-182458 GCA_001305275.1 Talaromyces verruculosus
TACTTCCATTTGGGCCCTTCTTGATGGCCTAAACCCGATAGATATCAAGTAAAGGACAGAATAGAGCATGAACACAGCTGCCAGCAAGTGGCAGCAACAATGCCGATAGAGTCATAGCACAACGTAGTTACAGAGTTCTCCATAAAAGCCTAGAGCAAACAAGTAAGGTTGGAAGACGCTTACTATCGAGCGTTTAATTTTATATATCAGTACTGCTAGCACCAGGGGTGAGACTGGTGTGCCATTGATTTTATTCGTCCGTCAGACGGTGGACGGCCTCGATACCACACGACATACACCATCACCTACTCTATTGTGGGGAAGCCCAATGGTGCCCCTGCAGCCAGACTTGTTACACGTACGCGTTCAAGGATAGTCAAGTCAATTACCAACCTGCTAGTCGAGAATGTAGTACATATGGGCGCGGACGACGTGTCGTGGACGCAATATTCATTCGACTTCACGCCTACAGCTAGTAGTCAGCTCATCTTGTTCTTGCCGGAGCGTATTACGACAGAATACTTTGTTGCCTTCAATGATTTTCAGTTCCTGGAGCCTGCGACGACGGCCTACTCAACTTCATATTCCTTGACGGTAGCTGCTTCAACGCCTTGTTTCGTCTGCGCCGTCGTCGCAGGCTGTGGCTATTACTTCGTCGAGTTCATCCGCCGTGTCTACAGCAGCTATCAGCACACCAACTCCAAGCTCAGCCTCGTTCTCGAATTCGGGCTCGTCCAGTGCTCCTCTCTTCAAGTACATATCTGGTCTGTCGAAAGCTTGAAGTAAACGCAATGCATATATTTGTGTTGAGCGGTCCGTTAGCGAATGGCGTTAGAACTTTTTTTACTTGAATGAATATTAATATATAATGGATAGATCTATCTTTTTTTTTTTTTTTTTTTTGTAGTATTCAATGTTGCTAACTAGTGGTAGCAGTATGTACCTATAGAAGGGAATGGGGCGGCGGTGGGTAGGTATGCGATTCTACGAGATAATGGCCACTCGGAGTTTCTTTACTTCTATCTACTTTTGCGAGCTACCGAAATTATGAGTAGTATGCCTTAACTCTTGTTGGAATTTCTTTGCCTACCAGGCTTCCACTATAAGATGTATTGCGGCACATAGGAAAGGGGAAACTTTCGAATCCCCTTTAAAGAGCTGGATATCAGAAAGGGAGAAGAGAGGTTCGGTTGTTACTGTAAACCTACAGACCACTGCAATAGCTCTAACATATCACAGCAACATCAATACTCCGGAGACGAAGTAAACATACAGGACAGTTGCCATTCTCTTTCGTGTAGTACAAGCAGGTACCCGGTCTTCAACTCTACAGGGTGCTACATCTCAAAGATAACTCTGAAAATGGGTACCAGATTCATGGTTGATGGCTGATTGCTATGGTGGTACAAGCTTTCTAGGTACGGATTATGGTAGCAAACAACGTTCTGATTCTGTCCAGGGTCTCACATGTTGTATGACAAAGGGGAGCTGATCCCGATTAGGAAGGTGAAAGTCTGTGTAGAATGGTATAGCGATTTGGTCAGCACGAAAAAGGCATCATTTTGTACAGAGTTGGGCTTCATTCTTCGAAGGCTATGGCGGAGTTTGCCGCCTTCCTCTTTGCCGTATCAGGGACTGTATGGGTTAGCAAATTTCCTCCCAATAATACGGTCATCTTCACATCCCTCCAGAGCAAGTAGGTAGTACACAAATCGACCAGTCGTGGAAATAGACTTGTCCTAGTTGCCACGACCCAAAAACGGTCCATGCACGAAACGTATCACCTCAAGATCCACCGTCCAGCATCTGCACAATGTCGTACAGCATCAGCGCTCAAAGCTGCAGAGGGGTCAGTCAGACGATGCAGAGAGCTTTTTGGGGTGTTGTACGTTCTTGTGCAACCCTATCTTAGTTAACACTCGAACGCTAGGATACCTTGGAATGGGCAAATCCGGGGCGTTCTAGGTTCTACACAACTGGGGCGATGCTACGGAGCAGTTTGGTGCGATGGCATAATTGATGATCGTGTCTACCTTACTTCGTTATACGCCACTTTGCTTTACACGTTCCAGCGTTGCCACTTGTATGATCCAATGATATGACTTCAGACCACTTTGTCAGGCGTGCAACGTCGAAGAACGGAGCCATAGCCTCCTTCTCCGGAATTTAAACTCTACTCGTTGTGCTGGTGTTGATGGGCATCCATGGATGCATGACAAATGAGTTGTATCATGCGTATTTTCAAACTCTGATTGAATCCGACCTCACCCATGGTTCGGCGCGTCATCACGACTCTGCATGATCATTCTTGGAACGATTACTCGATGGTATAGATCCGTGATGAGACAAAATTTGGTCGTCCCGTATTCGATCTCGGTCATAGTCTGAGCTGATTGAACCTATCTAGGAAACTTGCATCTCATTTCGGTATGTAGCACAGGGGCGGAACAGAATACTACACTCAGAACCCGGTACTTTGGATTGGAGAAAGTTTTGGTCGTATTTGATGTGCGGATAGAGCCGACAGAGTTCGTCTTTGGGTTTTCTTTCCTAAGATGGATGGATTGGATGGGATGTAACTTCGTATTAGATGTACTTGGGCAGAGTTACTATTGCTGTATCAGTGGGATACTTGTGGGAAGTCTAGGATAGCCGTTCGTCTTGTCACGGCCATGTAGCTTGTTACAACCGGCTTGATCCTTGTTCTCACTTTGATCTCATACGTAAGCTAGGTAGACCATGAAACTCAATCTGGACTTCCATATACCCCAGAAAAAGTTACTCATGTAGGAAAGCTATCTACGTAGTCACCAGGGTAGGTAGTCTTCTGTAAAGAAACTCTGAAATTAATGAAATCAGGATGTCTGTGACAGAAGGATCCCAAGTTCGTGGCACAAGATATGACTCCAGATTCATCTCCTCCTGTCTTTCCGCTACACCAACCTCATGTACTGCAGTCCCTACAATCCTATAAATTAACACGCTCGCCGTAGGAGTTGGTATACTGCAGCATAAGAAGCATGCCGTATTCAAGAACTTCCAAACTTGATGAGTATTTCTCGTGAGTTGGGAAGTCTGGAATCATGCAATCTAATTTTACTTCCCTGGGGCTTACTTTCACAACATCGGGTAATTGATTATGCAAGGTAGTGGCAGAACAATAACTTATATCTGTCATGTGGCAACTAGTCAAACTGCTCTCTTCATGACTTCTCAAGGGCTTATCTTTAATACTTACGATTAAATAGATAGGACGGCATCTACGCGATGGCATCGCAGCAGCGATGGTAAACCGTTGCGAAATTTCCACACCATATCAACCTTGCAAGACATTTTCCTTTCCGTTTCTCCCAGCGTGATCTCATAGTACTCAAAAGAGTAGATTTATATTGATGCCAGGAGAGATCAATGGCTGTATCTGGCAATCACGTAACAGAGCTGGGGTGGCTAATTCACTCGGCTAAGTGTAAATAGTAATTCCGATCCTACGATCGGAGGTAGTATCAACTTCCAACTTAAGAGAAAATCGCTCCATTTACTTCATACATGACTATGTAGTTGAATCTCCTCCTAGAATGCAAACACGTTGAAGAATAAAAGTAGGGCTAGGGCTAATCAACTAGGGCAAACCAATCACGAGGCTACTTATTGCATAACTTCTAGGGAGTAATTTGTGCAATTATTATTCCAATTTCATGCATATTCATGCACAAATCTGGAGTCACTAGCCTGAATATGGCAAGTCATGAGACCCTAAACTGGAAGTAACTCTAGTGCCTCAACACTAATACTAATACATCGCTGACTGTACATATCGGTGTCCGACATTATGCCAAATCACGTGTATTTATAGCTGTCATGGCCAATTAGAAGATGAGAAACCCTTGACTTAGAGGTCATTATCAGATTGTCTGTTCAATCAATTAGCTGGGCAGCTAGTGAGGGCACTGAGGGGCTCATAATCTTTTTGCTTTGAGCTTTGGTGACTAGCAAGCATAAATTCGAGATGGCCCCAGCAATCACTTTTTCTCGAGACTACAACTGAGAGAGAGGATACATTCGAGTTCGTACATCATTTTGAAGCTTTTTACTTGCAGACTGCCACGTGCATATGACCTCGAAACAAAAAGTGACACAAAAAATGTCCTTCTCGTACGACAAAGATGTCGGTGGGGCATTGGAGATGATGAAGGGTTTCTCAGCCAAGATGGGCGTCCCTCTCACCTTCGAAGGAATCCCAGCTGGGGATGTCGAGACTCGACGAGCTCAGTTCAAGAAGATGATGGACATGATGCCGACGTCTGGGTTATCGGTGCCTGAGAATATTGAAATCAAAGACTTCAATGCAACGGCGCCGGACGGGTACGAAGTCCCACTGCGATGGATCAGTTTGAAGAAGAACAGCGAGGGCGAGGAGCAGAAACCGGGTCCAGCGGTGTTACATGCTCATGGGGGTGGAATGATTCTGGGTAGCGTCGCGCTTTCCACGTCTCCGATAATTGCGCAGGTGAACGCGACCTCGGTACCTGTTCTCATGGTTGATTATCGATTGGCGCCAGAGAACCCTCATCCAATTCCTGTAAACGACGTCTATGCTGGTCTGGTATGGTTGCAAGAACATGCCGCAGAGCTTTCTGTCGATCCTACAAGAATCGGTGTTTTGGGCGAATCGTCTGGTGGCGGACTTGCGGCTGGCGCGGTGTTGATGGCGAGAGATAAGAAGCTTACTCCTCCGATTGCGAAGCAGATGCTCTGGCAACCTATGCTTGATGATCGTAATACCGTTCCAGACGAGCATATTGCTCCATTCGCATTCTGGACCTACGACGGTACCTAATGTGCCCTCTACATGTTCTGTCTCTTTGATCTAACTGTTTTGATAGACAACAAAACCGGCTGGGGAGCCCTCCTGGGCGACAAAGCCGGCACCGACGACGTAGATTACTACGGCTCTCCGGCAAGAGCAGCCGATCTCTCAGGTCTACCAGACACATACCTCGACGTGGGACAACTCGACATTTTTCTGTATGACACTATTGACTACGCGCGCAATCTGTCCAAGGGAGCCGTGAATGTTGAGTTGCATGTTTATCCGGGATGTTGTCATACTTTTAATATCGTCTCGAGAGATGGGCAGGCGACGAAACGTGCCATGGAAAATAGGTACACGTACGTGAAGACTATTTGAGTGGTAGAAGTGTATCTGTATGATACATAAGCCGCGACTGTGATGTTATCAGTGACGGCTGTATCATGAGGTGTGTACTACAGGGAACGGGCCAGAGTATGGAGATTCCGGGGCGTAAGGACAGACTGGCAAGGTGCAATTTCTGGTTTTGTAACTATCTTCCGCGTCTGTATCTAGCTCGGTCTGAGACAGTAATATTCATTCAATCTTAATGACTTTCATTCCACCAACTGTGACTGGTCGTCAAGTTCTTCTGTCTCAGTAGTATTTCGGCGTAAACCGGTAGCGTGTCGTGTCGCCGGTTAGGCTGCACTTCCACCGTTCGAGTCGAGCCAAGTCGATCCGATGATTGCCGCTTATGAAACCCCCACAGGGGGGTCATATTCTCTTGTCGCTGTCAAAAGGGAGGCACCCAACGACAACCAGACCAGATCCCAGGTATTGTTTCCCTCATTTCTTCAGTTAAAGAATCCCCCTTGTCCAAAATCTCACTTCTCCCTATCAACACTAACAACCCTCACATTCATCTTCCTCTCCAACTCCTCCTTCTGCTGCTCCGTCGGCACTAGTCCCAGCGCAGACTCAATCTGTGGCGAAGCCGTCATTCCGATTCCCGCCCATGCCATGAGGCCGACGCCGAAGAGGAGGCGTGTTCGGGGGGAGAGGTTTTTGTATGAACTAAGATGCAACAACAATACAGATGTTAGATTGAAGCTAGTGAGTGAGTTTGAATGGGGTGGGATTGGTACCTCCAAAATGACATTTTGTTGATTTAGAGCAATTGATCAATTGTCCGGCAGAAGGTTGAGGCTTGGCTCAGGTTTTTGCGATGAGATTGTGATGAAGTGCAGATACGGACGGAGTATGTATTCCGAACTGCGGCTAAAGCATAATCCGACTCCGCAAAATATCGTATTACATAAGCGTTCCAGCTCGATTGCCTCAAATTTCGTACAAACAACGGGGAGAAATAGGAGTTGGCGATGTTCAAAGTTGTGTGGCAGATTCGGACGGTGAACTTCGATCAGATTCTGTTGTTCCATACAGACCTGAATCTTGAGGACCGGGTGATTGAGACTTGGTAGCAGCTTCTATACAATAGTCATGCCATGTACTCCATAGACATCAGATGATCAACAGACCGAAAGATAGATGAGATCAATTAATAAACAAGCTATTTAAACCACATAATAAGGTTAACCAAGAAACATAAAAGGCTGATCAGTCACAGCAAAACAGTCGTAACCACGTTCATAATACAGATAGATAGCTCTGCCTTGTTTTGTTTCTTTTCTCATCCCCAGGATCATCTTATCTGATGCAGTCGCTAATAATAGAGCGCAAAAATTGCAACACTGAAAAGATAAATATACCCAATCATTATGCTGGTTCGTTGTACTGGTAAAGTATGCATGTGACATGCATGCTCCTATTACGTCGAGTCCTCGCTTCATTCTTTGTCTTCATGTCGCTACCCGTCTACAACCTCGCTCGGATTGTCTCGCCTATGACCCGTACGCTTTGTTGATATCGGCTCTGAAGTGATCGACGATCTTCTTACGTTGAAGCTTTTGAGCTGCAGTTGTGTATCCCTATTACCAATTAGCATATATCCAAGCAAATTCAGTAGAGGACTAACGTTTTGTGGGTTCCATTCCTCGTCAGACAAGACGACTCCACTAATAATCTCAATACCGCGAAGATTACCAGCCTTGCCGGCATTCTGCAATTCCTTCAGAATAGCCGACTTGAGCTTCTCGTTGTGCACTAGAGACTCTAGATGCTCTCCCTCAATACCTTGCGCCTTTGCCATCTTCTGCAGCTCGGCCTCCAGCGGTACGATGATGGCGACGGGTGTGCTTTGGTTCTCTGCAGCATAGATGCAGATGTTTGCTACAACCGGGTGCGCACGGTACACAGACTCCAGCTTCTCCAATGCAATGTACTCTCCGTTCAAGGTCTTGACCAAGTTCTTCTTGCGGTCAATAATGCGCAAGTGGCCGTACTTGTCGAATTCACCAATGTCACCAGTGCGGAACCAACCGTCTTCAGTTATTGTGTTCTTGGTCTCTTCTTCGTTGTCATAGTAGCCTGTAGTGACACTGGCACCCCGGATGAGAATTTCACCCTGTGGCGGGTTGTTCTTGACAGAGTATCCTGCATCAAGGAAGTCGACCAGTTTGATCTCAATCGATGCGGGAATGTCGCCGAGTGCTTCTGGGTTCCAGGCCAACGGGTCTTGAAGTGCACCCATGGCGGTGGTTTCAGTCAAACCGTACCCACTGATCATTGGCGCAATCGCATAGGAAATGAACTTGAGTGTATCCTTTGCAATGGGACCACCACCATTCATCAAAATACGGAGACGACCTCCAGTAGCTTCGCGCAACTTCTTGAAAACAACAGCGTCCAATACACCAGAACCAGGTAATCCGCTTTGCAGCAAGAATTGCTTGGCGGACAAGGCACCCCAGAACATGTTCTTGACAACAAAGCTGGCCTTGTTCAACTGAGTCAGAATACCCTTCTTGACAGTCTCAAAAACGGCGGGCACTCCAACAAGGATAGTCGGTTTGAATTCACGAATGTCGCCTTTGCAGTTTCGCACGGAGCTATCGGATAGTGTTCTGGGGTTTCCGTAACCCATGGTACCGCCCCAGAATATGCAGGCGTTTTCAAAGACAAATTCCAGAATGTGCGCAAGAGGAAGATAGGTCAACAGAGAGTCGCCGGGTCCAATGTATGGGCCGACAATGACGGTGACACCAGCAACTATCGTCATTAGCTTTGGACATTTGTAGCATTGGAAGACACATACCAGCGGCAACTACATTTGCATGCGACAATGACACACCCTTCGGGGCGCCAGTAGATCCGGAGGTGTACATGATACAGCAAAGGTCCTCAGGTTTAGGAGGCACAGGATCAACCGGATTTTCCTCGCCTGCCTTGGCTAGATCATCAAAGCTGATGACGTTAAGATGGCTGTACTCCGACTTGAGCTTGTCGAGATCTGCTTGCTTCACTTCGGCGCCTCCGGTGTTGTAGATGACGTGTTTGATGGTGGTGATGTCTTTGAGAACGTTGATGAGAGATGGAATGAGACCCGGGTCGAGGAAGATGGCGTCAGTCTTTGTTTGTTTGAGAGAATGGCTTAGACCTTCCTCTCCGAGGGTGTCGTATGCGGTGACGAAGGTTATGGACTGGGATGCAGCACCTGTACACGTGAGTTTTATTCTGATTCAGTATAGTGGCATACTTACCATGAGCCACAGCTAACCAATGCGCACTACGATCGTCAGCAGTTGTCTTACAGCAATCAACTGTCAAACTCACCTAGTAGCAGCATAAAGATGCACTCTGTTACCCTTCTCGAGACCCAACTTGCGCAACCCAGAGCCAAGCTGCAAGACAAGCTTCTCAAACTCCACAAACGACAAATACTCGTAACCCGTGAGCTCGAAATAAGTCCACTTCTTTTCAATTTCCTGCTCAACGCCATCGACAAGCTTCTTCACCTTCTTATTCTCAACGTGGGTTTTGATGATACGCCGGGATCCGACGCATTTGGCGTTACCGAAAGTTTTGGCACCCCTTCGGAGAATGTCGTGAATGGTCGCGACATCGTCGGCGGGACGAGAGATGAGTTTGTCTTTTGAGGCTGGGTGACGGCGGGGGATGGTTTCGCCTTCGACGGGTTCGTAGCCGGATGCTTCGACAGTGAAGGGCGCTCGTTTTGACATACGAGGTTGGAGATTGCCGCGGCTCGCCATTTTGAGTGATGGAGAATATCAAGTTGAGGAGAGAGTGTTTCGTAAAGTCTAGAAGGGAAGAAATCGATGGGAAAGTGTTTGTTTTAGCCTTCAAGCCGCCTCGGAAGGAGCAGGTCAGTGATTTCACTAGCGATGCGATACGTCAGAGCTTTTTCGGGTACGAGTGAAACTCTCCATGCGCCGCAGGAGTTTACTTACGGTCTGTGTCTTGGCTAGATCCCGAGCGTCAGAAATGTTTGAAATCAAATGAAAAAAGAAATAATGAATTCCTCAGAAAAATAGGGTGAGTGTGTAAATGAAGCCTAACAAGCGGCGTTTTGCGGAGGGAAAAGGGAGGAGTAGAAGCACACTTGACTTGGGCTAGCTAAACTAACGCGACGTAGGATGACTTAATTCGGGTGGCTTGCTTAGAGCTCTGCTCCTGCTTTCCACGCTACTCCGTAAACAATTAATATTTCTTGGCGCTTCTTTATTCTTCATTGATCTTTTGCCTTTAGGCTTTTGCAAACCGAGTCCAGCACTGCCTTCTTTTTTGGAGTGCTTTTACTGGCTCTACCGGTACAAGGCTTGGGGTGTATTATGCCTTGAGTGAGCGTGTACCTTATCACGCACCTCCTCCTCAAGCCATAGACTGGTCATATCTACCGTCTGTGCGCCCTTGGAACTACCTACGGAGTATGTACTCGGTAGTAGGTTTCCACATAAAAGCAAACATGGAGGCTTTACCATCAATAACACGTATCCAGGCTATCGCGCATAGCCTCAGCCATTAATTCCTTGGCTATTGAACCCTCTTCTCTGAGGCGAGGGAGTATTCATTTGTTGTGAACCTGGACTGAGTTACTTGTGTACGATGACGTCCTTGTGTTGTTGCCCCAGGCCAGAATGGAAGGCTGTGTTCTGATTGGCTGCTGGGCCATAGCTTCCAGCCACTGTGGACAAAGCGCTGATTGGCTGGTTTGCCTATTTGTTGGGGTTAGCGTCCCAACCGGTATTAACACCCTTATTTATTGATTAGTATGTAATATTGTATTTGAGTGACCAGATCGATATTTGACTTTGGGGAAGATAGGCTACTCCGTTGCTTGTTGACGAAATATGGAGCTTAGCGCAAGATGATAGCTCTAATCTTTTCTTCAGCT
This sequence comes from Talaromyces verruculosus, assembly GCA_001305275.1. NCBI lineage: Eukaryota > Fungi > Ascomycota > Eurotiomycetes > Eurotiales > Trichocomaceae > Talaromyces > Talaromyces verruculosus. Next base: position 124,042 of record LHCL01000011.1, read on the forward strand.
GAAAAGACTCATGAATTTCCTGCGATTTCTCTGGCATATTCTATATCAGATTAAATACAGTGCGTAAAATGAATACACCAAAAATACCCATCCACGAACTGATGCGGGGTAAATTCCTCGCCCTGAGTCATTGGTCATTGTTCCGATTCGGTTCATCCACTGGCTCATCTTACCATCCATCCATCTCTATTCAGACGATCTCTATCACGCGAGAGCCCGTAAGGCTATAGCTGAGTAGCTGACCCAACAATTTACGAAATACTCCGTACTAGTCAGCCGATAATCAATGTCAGACGCCCTTTTGGACTTTCTTTCGTCCATTGGCGAGGAAGTCGTTGATGCCGAGGAAGGTATGTGATTTCTACCTAGTTACTAGTCGAAAGATTAGATCAATCTACTACCTAGGTATATTGCCGAGGTACAATAGTGTAGACGATATTGGCTCTGCGACTGGGGACCTGGTCTCTGGGGTATGCATGTAATTTTATATGCATGTTGTTGTCTGGGGTGTTGTTGTCTGGGGTGGTAGCATGTACATTACCCCTTTTCGGCAAGATGCAAGAAGGAAGGAAGGAGAGCATGTGACTTTTTAACCCTATCTCCATCCTCACCATCATCACCCCTTACAACAACTACACTTACCAACATACCATCCACCTAGTTATTACGTCTAAAAAGGCTAATGGAACTCAGAATCCTTCCTCCTCTTCTCCCGCTCCATCCCCTCCAACAATCTAGGCTTTCTAGATTCGCGCGCCACAACAATAGACCTCACAATCAACTCCCACGACTACACAATCCACCAATCCCCGACATTACTCTCCTCAACCCGGGACGGGGGAACTACGGGCGCTGTACTGTGGAAAATCACGCCTTTATTCGCATCATGGATTTCTTCCGTGGCTACAAACCCGTTTTGGGCGCGGCAGATGCTAAAAGGGGCAGAGGCGGTGATTGAACTTGGTTGCGGAATCTCAGGCCTCGTGGCGCTCACGCTTGCGCCGTTGGTGAGGAAGTATGTTGCTACGGATCAGGAGTATGTGAGGCGATTCTTTAGGCAGAATATTGATGAGAATCATCATATTACTGTTGCTGCTGCTGCGTCTTCGAAAAAGGGCTCGTCAAAGAAGGCGCGAGCAGCAGCGACAGGAGGAAGGGGTACGAAAGGCGGGAAAGATACACCCAGCAGCAGCAATATAGAATTCATCCCGCTGGATTGGGAACGGGATGTCCCGCGTAACGAGAGTCTTCACGCCGATGACCAAACCACCGACGAAACGGGGTTCGATCTGGTGCTTTCGTGCGACTGCATATATAACGAAGCGCTCATCCCATCTTTCGTGCGCACATGCGCTGATATCTGTCTCTTACGATCAGCCGCCAACAAACCTTCAAACGAAGGGGGAGAGAAGAAAAACCCGACAATAGCGATAATAGCGCAACAGCAGCGATCACCGGACGTATTCGAGGCATGGCTCAAAGAGACCTTGCGACATTTCCGGGTTTGGAGAGTTGAGAACTTTGATGTTTCGCCGTCTTCCGCAAGTGCTGAAGAGGGAGGAGGGAGTAGTGGGTTGGGTGATGGGAGTGGGTATGTGGTTCATGTTCTTGTGCTCAGGGATGATTTACCTGCTTCTTCTTCTTCTTGTTGATTAGTTATGAAAGAAAATAGATGAATAGAGTTATTAATTTTTTTATTGATTTGATTAATTAGACAGACGATATGTTGTAGGAACATATGGGGAATCTAACAAAAAACGTGTATGATCAACAATGCAGATTTTCGGAAGGTCTATACTTCGAATTTCAGACTTGAATCGTCTGTCCGGCTAGAACTGCCGCTGCGGCGGCGTCTTCGGCGGTAGTGGTTGCTATTACAGACTCGGTTTCTGCTAGTGCCGATGCCGTCGTATCGGTATGCTCAGGTGTAGAAGACTTCTTCGCCCATTGATCGCTCGAGACAGCACCGTCAATCATAGCTGCAATGCTAGCCTTATTCGATGGTTGCTCAACAACGGCAGACCCAGATGTAACCGGACTGCCCGTTCCTTCCTTTTTCACGATATCTTCCTGCGGCGATGGGCCGTTATTAAGATGATTAAGATTAGTATTATGATCGTCGTGGATATCAGATGCCGATGTCGAATATGCATCCTCCTCTTCGTCCATGTCCGGTTCCGTATGCACTGATCCTCCGCGACTATTTCCTGACGAATCCCTCTTCAGACTAGGTCGTTGTAGCCGTGGCGCATTAGGGTCGTAGACAGTTCCGCAAACTTCCAACGCACGGGACTGACTGCCCAATGTACGGTCTTTGTGCTTTTTGGTCAAATGGCACATGAACCCGTGCAAGGTGACGAAATCGGATTTTCCACAGTCTGGGGCTGGACAATCGAGATAGACAAGTCGGCCGTCCGAGGGACGTTTCCACAATGCCCGTCCTTCTGCGTCGTAGGTTGCGGGTCGACCGTGGCGCTCACCCCAAGCCTCTGCGTTTTTGATGGTGTACTTTTGCTTCTTTCGGAATGTGTTGCCGTGAGGGTTTGACATGATTGAGGTACTTGAAGCTGGTGCCATTGGCGTGGGTTGATGAATGATAGCAGGAGGTGATGGGTTATGGGATTGTTGTTGATGTTGATGTTGTGGCGGTGCCCTCAGCTCTGATGGTCGTGGCTCAGGGGGGGTCTGTTGCTTGAAAAATGCCAATGTTGTGGCAGCACTTGTTTCTGATAAACGTCGCGGTACTGGTGCAGGTGGCGATTCCATCTGCCCGTCCAGTAAGCCCATAGATTCCCTCTTTAGTCTTTTTCTTCGTCGTCGTAATTCCTATTCATCATTAGTATTCGTCATCCATCAAAACAACGACTGACAAACCTCTTCTTCAGCCTCGGCTCTCTCAGTTACCATGCGGAATTCCTCGTCTTCCCGTCTTCTCATGGCAAGCATATGTGCACGAGCTGCCGCACGACTAGCCTCCTCTTGTTCAATCTGCCGTAACCGAGCCTCGATCTGGTCTAGTTGAGATGTCACGGGGACAGGGAGAATGGGTGGATGAGACGGGGGACGAGAAGGTGGCCCTGGTTGTGTATGTTGTTGTGAAGATTGCTGTTGATGTTGCTGGGGCGGTGCTGGCTGCGGCTGAAGATGTTGATGCTGGTGCTGCTGGTATTGGTGTGGCGCAGGAGCCGGTGGCAGAGGAGGTGGAAGAGGACCGGTAGAGTGTTGATGCGGTGAATGATCTTGATACGGAGACCCATATGGACGGTGGTATGGCGGTGGTCCTGAGGGTGTCGATCCAGATCCGTTTGGATTAATGGCTATGGGGTGGAATCGAGGCAGATTCATGTTGTGACCGGGAGCATGGCTGTTGAGACCTGGGTCTCCAGCAGGTGAAGGAGCTGCTGGAGGAGCAGCAGACATGTTGACTGTTTGGTCAGAATAGTGAACAGATGAATTTCTTGAAGTGTTCAATTACCTTCAAACCGTATGTGCAACCAAGACGGATTAAGTCAATACAAGTTCCTCGATTTCAACACTTGAGTTCGCCCTCGTTGAGGAAAAATCCTGTCACGAGATAGAGCCTCCTATGAATGAAGGAAGCATTCAAGAAGAACCCCTATGATCCTGGCGTAGGGAGACACAGGAAGGATGACGATTCAGTCAGGAAAGGAACAAACAAACAAATCCACAATCGAGGATTACGTGAGGATGGACCCAGTCAACGCAGCCTGGGACAATCAGAGCTAATTTTCCAACCCGTCCAATCGCTATGAAGATTGCAACCAAGGACAAGAAAAGCTAGAAAAGAGGGAGATCCAAAGAACAGAGAGAGACAGAGAGAGAAAGAAATGAAGAAAAGTGAAGCGCTCGCTGTGAGAAAAGAATCATAGGCCAGCAACCGCCTGACATTGGCTGGTGAGAAAATGCTAAAAAAGTGGAGCCAGCTTTTTTCTATTTCTTTTTTTTCTTGAAATAGATGCCCCTAACCGCTTCGGGGCCCCTGGAGGGCTTAGCAGGGCGTGCTAATTGTGCTAATTTGACTAACCTCTGCTAATTTCCAGTCTAGAAACTTACTACGTAATAGATGTTTAGTCAAGAGTCAAGACTAGTAGTCAGCCTGTTGGGATCTGGATGAAAACAGGAGAGATCGAGTCATCACAGGCGATGTCAGGTGCAACTACTGGTAACTATTGGCTGTGTATGCGAGGAGAAACAGCTGAGTCAAGGCGACTAGCACGGTCAGACGAGCGACAGGGGAAGTCTAGACTTTGACGTAGAGATTTCCTGACTATTGACTATGACTATTGGGTCGATCATTGACAGTTGAAGCACAATGAAGGACAAGAAGAATCATCAAGCTAGCACAGTTCGTACAACGTACCACTATTGTACGGAGTAGTCATGGTAGAATATTTTCTTTTCTTTTCTTCTAGCTTACTTCGAGTTCATGTACGTAGTAGGTCTAGATCTGTCACGTTCAGATATTTTCTCTCATTGGCGGGCGATCGAGTGCAACAGCCAATAGTTGCTTCAGCTGGCAATCCTTTTCTTTTTGCGGTCAATAGTGTTTATTGCACGGGCCAATCAGGGGCTGTACACAACAAATATATAAGAAATTAGTCGAACATCACTTCCACTAGTGACAAGCAGTGAACACACTCTGCCAGTTCCCGCTGCTGCGTAAGCAATTTTCCTCAAGTAACTAATTAGTATCACTTAAGCAGTAATTGTAGTGGAAAGTATGCGACACATCATATCTCTATACTTAACTGTACTATGTAATACTACTACTTCTGCCGACTAGCCCGGTCGCGTTAGGGCACTGGATCCACCTACCCAAACTGTCGGATTGCATCGTTTTGGCCTCTTCGAAGCATTGCAAATCGGACTGCTGGCCATTACTTTCAATACTTTGAATGCTCTCATTCGTCGATCGCCGTCTTTGCTGGACAACGTTGGCTGCATTATGCAAGATGCTCAAAGCAGATGAGGCAAATGATGTACGGTTGGCTGTGTCATCTGCATGTGTCTTGGCTAACCGCATTTAACCTTTATATATTGCCTCGTTGTCTCTCGTGCCATAATAGGCCAGATTATGCAACACCAGATAAGATTGAAGAGCTAGTATTGACCCGATACAAGCAATCTTTTTGACCATGGGTGTGTCGACCGACAGCTCCTCAACATGAAGGCTGAGGGCTGTATAGACTTTTGCATATGTGATCCATGGCAATAGATCGAAACGAAGCAGCCAATCAGGCGTGAAACATGTATATGCTTTGAGATATCGCTTTTTGGGTCAGACTGCGAGGCCCATAACGTGGATAAGCTGTCTGTGTTGGTGTCTTTTCTTGATGTCTGTCTAAACACAGGTTATCATATCTCTAGATTGACTAGCACTATCGTACTGGACAATCAATCCTAATTAAAAGTAATCTCAGGAGGACGAATATATCGGTCTCCCCATCGCCGCTATCGCACATATAAACAGAGGTCTCTACCCGAGCCTTGTTATAGCATATATTTAGTAGCGTGCTTGGCCCCTTCACTGATTCAAAATTGTTCTCTGGTGGTGGGCTGTGATAGTCCAGCTCCCAGTGCTTGGTAATCGATACTGATACGAGAGAAGGCTTCTGGCACCCCGAATGTAGAGAGTCATTTTGACACTCTCCAGCTTTAGTGGGAGATTGGAGATGCGGGAAAATTTAGAAGTTAGAGCACAGACATCAGGAATAGAGCAAAGAACGCCTCGAGCCCTCCTTTTTATACATGGTGGCACTGTTGAAAGCGGTGTTCTAACCAGGTCGGATCTATGAAGTCGCATATGATATACTCTCAAAATGACCGGCTTCCTATGACAGTCGTTTCGCAGCGAATGTCTAATCCACCAAGAAGTCCCTCTGACTCATGAGGTCCTGTACCAGGTTATGCCCATTTATAGTTGCCTGATCTAATACCTCATCTGCTCCTATGGCTTTGTATATCTGGGTCGCGACATGGCAATCGCACCGTGAAGCAGGGACAACCTCAAAGTGTCCATAAGACCAACAGAGTTCCACTTCATCGATATGAGGGCGCGCATCAGGTTCCTGCTCAAGCATTATTTGACAGAGGAAGAGTATTGCCAAAAACCAGTAGACATTCTCGCATAACTCTTGACTACCTTGTAGCTGAGATACCCACTCACTCGCGTGTTCTCGATATGGTAAATGTCTCCCTTTCTGGTCGTAGACGACGGCAAGATCTTGCCCAGCATAAACAAGTAACATATCCAAAAACACAGCTCCCAAAGAGTAAACATCACCTGCTCGACCGGGACGTGCGTAGCCAGTGCCCATCTCTTTCCATTCAGGCGCCTTATAGACCCGGGTCCCGATTGTAGAGGTTGCTGTTTTGATTGTGTTCCCCGGATCATCGTTTGAGATACCAAAATCTGTCAAAAGGATGCGGTCACCTTGTATCAATATATTCTGCGGCTTGATATCTCGGTGCCGAATGTATTGGCTGTGAAGATAAGCTTAACCGCTGGTCAGACACCCATACCAAGACAGAAGTTGAAGCTGGCGGCTCTGTCGTTCTTCAGTCCTCAATTCGCCTATAGTGTCATAAAGATATTTCTCAAGATTCTGATCAGCCACTGGCTCCATGATGATGTATATTTTATTGTTGAAAATATATGTTGCGGTTAGAGACACGACGTGTTGATGCCGCGCCTTGGATATCAAGTGCGCTTCCTGTTTGATCCTGCCCTTTTGAAGCTTCTGATCCGTCTCGTTGATGGGCAAGTAAAATACTTTCGCTGCATAAATGTATCCTCCTGCTGGCTTTTTTGCTTCGTAGACTGTAGCAAATGTGCCTCTGCCGATATCTTCTTCGGGTTGAAAGGGAAGGTCTTTGCGGTCGTGGTATTCCACCAATTCAGACGGGGTGTTCTCCATGACTAAGTATAAACATAGAAGAGTCTCAAAAAAGGGTTGACTTTGAGAATCCAGATGCGTGTCGAGATTTTACATTTCACGGTTGGTGTGGAACGATAAGCTTTATACGAACGCTTTCACAGGGGTAACTACTTGCTTACGCTTCTGCTTCTATCAAATCAACTCTCAATCGATTCAGCCCACAAGGCTGAGAGAATTCACTGCATTAATACCCGACACCAAATATCCCCGCACGTTTCAGAATCGACACCAGCTGCGCCAGTCACAACCAAGTACAAATGCTTAAGTCGTTCAGCCTTCTAATTCCTGTAAATATACCTATCTACCTCTCTCAGTCTGGCCTTTTTTTCATATACTAGTGCTCATTTTGCTGTCAGCATGGATATCTTCGGAACGACAGTTACTGCCATCACCGAAATCTACTGGGTCACGATATTCATCAAAGGTGTGGTCACTGATATCGAGAATTGAGACGCCGACAAACAAGAAATAAGAGACAAACTGGACCACGAGCTCTTGTTTCTAGACTCTTTTAAACACTTATTTTTTGACAATGAGGGAAAATTCATCTACGATAGCAGGCTTCCAGATAGCTTGAACCGAGATGTTGAGATTTTACTATCTGCTCTTACAGGGACGCTGGCGGAGTATGGGATGCTAGCTGCGAAGCACGGAATGTTAGACCTGGAACCGGATAACGATGCAGACACAGCAACGACTCAGGAGGATGATCTAAAATCTCCATCCGGACGAATTCAGCGTGTTCAGCTAAAAAATAGAACCTTTGACTGGGCGTTATTTGGCAAGAAGAAATTAACGCAAACCCTGACGGCAGACAGTGGTTGGACAGAGAGGCTCAGACAGACCATGTCTTTGATGTTGCTTACTTTGGCTGCGTTCGACAAAAACTCTATCAGAAAATTCACGAATAATGAAGAAGCTCGCAATCTCGGTATGCAGCATGTGGCCAGAAGGCAGTTGCTTGCCAAAACCAAGACTCCAGCAAACTTCTCGGCTCTTCAGGGACGTGTCATCGAAGATACTGAGAATTCCTCGGATGCAGATGTCAAGTTGGCAATATACATGAACGAAAAGCAGAAGGTCAATGAAAAAGTCGTGGTGGAATACCGCAAGTACAGCAACGAGCTCATACAAGCGACCAAGTTCGGATCGCCGCTTGAAGAGGACTTGAAAGCGTCTACTAGAGACCTAGCGTGGCTCCTACATCTGCTTTCCATATAACCTCCGAATATGGCGACCCGGAAATGATTGAGAACTCCGGCTTTCTCGCGCTCCCGTGCTTGAGATACATTGATCAACCAGGGAGACATCGGTTCCTCTTTGTTTACAGACTTCCCTCAGAGGCGACATCTTTGTTGACCTTCCAAGCATTAACCTTGCACAGCTTATTCAGTGGCAACGTCCGCAACAAACCACCTCTCGGAAACCGATTCTTCATGGCTCATGCTCTCGCCTCCACTGTCCTCAATATCGACACCTTCGGCCTGGTCCATAAGAGTATATGGAGTCGTGGAGTTATCATGCTTCCATCAGCCGGTGTTTTGACGTCTTCTGGATCTCGATGGTTAACACCCTATCTCACTGGTTGGGGCATAGCACGCGCGGTTATGGACGGTACCGAATTAGCAGCCGACAACGAGATTGAGCCTAACTTTTATCGACATCCAAAGCGTCAGGGAAAGCCGGAAGATATCTTCGACATCGAGCACGACTTGATATGATCTCTGTTCGTTTAATTTCTGAGATACTTACCAATGTACAGTAAAATCTAGAGGCTACAGAAGTAGTCAATAAAACTCTATAAAATAGAGACGAGCAATTTTGAGAAAGAAAGGGGTTATTTTGGCTAGTTATTTGATATCTCTCCTCCTCAAAAGCGCTTTTGATTAGAGTAATCTATCTTTATGTTTTTCAAAACTTTGTCTAAATCTAATAGAAATTTCTTGCGGGCATTTGTAGAACGAACGTAACTAACCTAGCCTTGACGGTAACAAATAGACAAATAGCGTGATATAATGTGTTAATGCGGCTCTTTCTCGACGTTTTATGTCTATGCTAGGTTGGTACCCTTCAAGCCCGAAATTGAAGTTCTGAGGAAATAAGGATCCTCGTCGATTCTCTTCCTAAGCTCTCCGGTAGCAAGCTCCTCAACGTCCCAGGATGCCCAAGCAAATCTTCCATGCAAGAACTTGGCCTCGTCATTCGCAGCCCAGACAGCAAAAGCACCGCAAAGATCATCTATAGATCTTGTCAGCATATACCAACCATCATGAATCTTTTTTGCTTTCGAGTTAACGCTGGATAAGAGCTCACCACTGTCAAATGACTCCCTAGGGATCTTGAGTCCTACAGCTTCCCATCCGGTACTATAGATAGAACCCGGGTGAAAGCTAATTACCTGCATCTTTTCAGGTGGCACTTGTTGAGCAGTAAGCTGAAAGAACATAGTGCCTGCCATTTTGGTCAAGACGTAGGCAGGGCGATCGCCAACTCCTGGATACCCTGCCATGTGAATAACAGAGGATGACACATTTATCAGATACTATCCAACCAAAGTAATTAGTACTGTGGGTTTTGTTATTGTAAGTGATTACACACCTTCTTCTTGTCCCCATGCTGGTTGTAGAATTTCTCCGTCCAGAATAGCGGCGACTTGACATTGATCTCAAAATCTTCCCAAACACGGGCTGCACCAAGCTCGATCAACGATTTCGGCACCGAACTCTTGCCAACATTGGCGACAAATACGTCGACATAGATCCCTTGAGAAGTGAGGTACTCCCAAAATTCAATGGTTTGTACTGAGTCAAGGACGTCAATAGAGCGGTTGATGATCTTGGTATTTGTGCCAACGGATATGGCTTCTTGTTTGAGATCCGAAGCAGCCCTCTCAAGTACATCTGCACGGCGACCGATTATAATAACCGTATCTGCTGATGCGCGAACAAATGCTTTGGCGATGTTGAACCCTACTCCAGTCCCTCCGCCGGTGACCAGAACGACCTTTTCGGTCTGGTTTAGTTCAGGCCGGGAGGGTGAGATGGCTGGATATGGCTCTATATAAACTTTCTTGGTGACATTTGTGGTGGAAAGCCCTTTGAACAATTGCATCAAGTTTTCGGGATCCATTTTGATTGATGTAGGAAGTTTCTAAAAGCATGAAGAGATAGAAACAAAGATTTTCGTTGGTGTAAGAATAGGAGGGCTCTGGATGCGAGACAAAGACAGCATATTTATATCTCATAATACTGCGATCAAGCCTTCAGTGTACAATGTTCTCACTTCGATCCATATATCGATCTGTCCATCAAAATTCAATATTCAACCACGTACGGAGTAGTCAAGTTAGGGCTTGACTAACCCAGTATCAGACCCGGGCGGACAAAGTTAGTCCGATCAGCAATAAAGCAATTTTATTGGCAGAATCTCGATCTCGATTGCGGGAGCTAACCAAAAACGGATAGCGCCCGCAGACTGGCGGACGCTAAGAAATATACATTTCCGCTTACGGCCCAGTGCTCAACGTCGTCTCTCGACATCTCTTTGGACCTGTTAGTCAGACATTATCGTCACTTTTCAGGATGACAAAACCTCATAGACACTACTCCGTGCAAGAAAATAGCGACAATGGAAAACGCGTGTAAGCCCTGCGCCAGGACAAAGCGGAAGTGCGAGAGACAGGCTCCACAGTGTGCGCGATGTCGCCGACGAGGGATCGAATGCGTCTACCCTCCTGCAAAGCAGACTTCATTCGTCTTACGCAAAGACGGTTATTCGTTGGCTCAGGACTACGGTAGTATCCCATATAACTGGCGCACACTAAATACACCTGGCTCTGAACTTTCGCCCTATTCTTACGGCAAGTCGTTAGAAACAACGGAATTAAATGGCTTCTATCATTGCATCACTGGTCTTGAGACTCCGCCATTGTCAAATTGGGCTGACACATTTCTACCCACATCTGGACTCGATTCCATTAACATCTCGGCAGGTCGCCCGGTAGCCAGTGAGCAATTAGTATCCTACGTCACAATGCTCCACATATGGCTCACACAGTGGGTGGACCAAGGCAGCAATCCATTCATCCATGCATTTCTCTACAAAGCACGAATGCCATTATGTGTACAGGATGCTTATACAACGTTATCATCATATCTCCACAAGAAAACCACCAATGAGCAGATGATCTTCCGCATTCTCGAAGAACGAGTTCGGCGGCTAGTAGCCACTCAGGGTCTTGAAGATTGGCCAGAGAAAGATCAGAATGTCTTACATTCAATGGATCACTTAGCTAGAGTACAGTCCCTGCTAATATATCTGATAATGGGACTCTTTGATGGCGATATCCGTCTCCGGCATTTTACGGAAAGCCAGATGCCGGTTCTTGACAGATGGGTGGACGCAATGATTGATCATTCCAATCAGATGCTGTCCACTAGTGCTGGCTCAGTCACAGAAGGACAGCTCTACAGCCGATTAAATATTCCGAATGTTACAGACCGTGAAAACCTCAATTGGCATTGTTGGATAGTCGCAGAAAGTACTCAACGAACGTGGATGGTGGCTGCCGGGATTCAGGCTGTTTACTCAATGATGCAGTTGGGTAAGGTACCCCAATGTCCTGGATCTATGGTAGTTACCACCGGACCAGGGATTTGGGAGGCTCCATCGGCAGTGGCTTGGAGTAGACTATGTCTAGAGACAAAGTTGGGCATTATACGAATGTCGGAAGCAGAGAGGTTATTTGTGGAAGCGCTACCGGAAGAAGTTGATGATTTTATGAAGATATTTTTGGAAGCGACGTATGGTAAGGATCGGATGGAGAGATGGCTCCAGACCGGGACGATGATTAGGGCCTGGTATCAGTGAGATGGACATCAAAAACCCATCTCCACTTCAAATACTCCTTTGCAGAGCAAAATGATTCTGGCCCCTCGACTATTCTCCAGTCAGCTCGAAAAATTTGACGCCTTCAAAATGGGCACATTGGCACAAACAACCGACCACATCCTCACTCACTGTTTATGTGGACTGTTGCCCAATCTCTTGAGTACTGGAGCAATATTGGCGCTCCTAACGTGCCACAGGCTGCTGGCCAGTAGGTTCTGAGTGTACGCAGGCTTCTATCGGCAGGCCATACAAACATTTGGCCGTCAACCTTCTTGGTGACCACACGCTTGTTCTCGATTGGTCAGCTAAGAGTATACTCTGTCGACATGATGGGATTGTGTGGCTTCTGATAGCCTCGAATAATGGGGAAGTCACTAAGGTGAAATTTTAAACTAATTGTCTCTGCAAAGAGGCAAGGTGGAGAACTGTATCAACGGAGTGCATGTCCAGGCACATACTCGGGATGGCTACGTATGTATTTATGAAGATATACAGATGGTTACATACAACCCCTGACTTTAGAACTTATGTACATGTAAACAAGCTCCCCATGGAGTCACCATAGTTTACAGCTACCTGTACATGGCTTAATGTTGCTTTCTGATGCCGTAGGGTTAGGGTTTTTTTCGTATGCCGATTGTGGGTCCCGGTCCCGGCTACCGACCAGATCGGCCAAATCAAATCTGTGGTTTTTATTATAAAGAACGATCTCATCGCAACGTCGCAAGACTTCATGAATCATCTAGCACAAAGCCATGGCAACCAGGGCGGTATATAGCTGCCAACATATTGCCGATCAGTTATATGCGAGACAAATTGGTCGACTTTCCGTCCACTTGGCAGATAGACAGTACTCGGTAACGAGGGCTAAAGGGCAAGCTTTTGACCATTCCATTTTCATATCAATGTACATGATAGATCTTTCTAACATGAGTGACAGTTACAAGTCTATTGCGAATCACTCGAGTAAGCTTCTCTCCTTGCTTCCATCATGGACCAGTGACATGCGCAAGTTGCGTACGCCACGTGTGGCGCGCCAATTTTCTTGACAAGCATTGAATGAAGGAATTTCAGCCAGCTAAGAACTCTCTTCTTCAGGAGCAGGTAGAAGTGGAATATGCGCACAGTCACTATATGCGCCTATAAAACCACGTTTTCTCCCAAAACCAACTGCCTACCAGTCCAGGATGATGGCAACACAAGCTAGTAACAGCAACGGTAATGGCGGCAACGTCCACAAAGCCTATATTGCGCTAGGTAGCAATATAGGTGATCGCATAGCGATGATAGAGCGAGCATGCGCCGAAATGAACAGGGCGGGCATTAAAGTCAAAAGGACAAGTTCGCTATTTGAGACGGCGCCAATGTATGTTCTTGATCAAGAGCCTTTTTTGAATGCGGCTTGTGAGGTATGCTTTTGAATTTGTTACCTGCCTACGGCTCCGCTCAAGATTTTAGCAAACTGACTATTGATAGGTTGAAACAACTCTCGGCCCCATAGAGTTATTGGATGCTCTGCAAGCTATTGAGAATGGGCTAGGAAGACAGAAACTCATTGACAAAGGCCCACGTAATATCGATCTTGATATTTTGCTATATGACAATGAGAGAGTGTCTCATCCTCGATTGAATATACCACATAAACTAATGCTAGAAAGAGAATTTGTTCTCCGGCCACTCTGCCAGTGAGGTTCCTTCATCTTCGACCATTGAGCTGTAACAGCCATGCTGACGTCCAATTGCAGACTGATACCCCATGAGCAAGTCCCCTTACCAGGAACAAACCTTACATACATCTCTGCCCTCCGCTCCCTTCCCCCCTCCGAAACAGTCCCTATCGTCACAACCCCTCTATCACCACACATCCCCCCCTTAACCCCTTCCAACCCTGCAAAGAAAACACACGTCATGGCCATTTTGAACGTAACACCCGACTCCTTCTCCGACGGCGGAAAACACTTCTATTCCGGCCAAAACTTCAACGCCGAGCAACTAACATCCACAATCCGCGAATTCATTTCAGCAGGCGCAACAATAATTGACGTCGGTGGCGAAAGCACCCGTCCCAACGCAACCCAACTCACTCCGGAAGAAGAACTATCCCGCGTCATCCCCGTGATTAGACACATTCGCTCCCTCCCCGAGGCAGCAAATGTAGCCATCAGCATCGACACGTATCGCGCGCGCGTCGCGGCAGAAGCCTGCGCAGCCGGCGCGGATATAATTAATGATGTATCCGCCGGCACGCTGGATGCGGATATGTTATCCACCATGGCTGCCACAGGGAAATCAGTGATATTGATGCATATGCGCGGTACGCCGGCGACGATGAATAAGCTTACCACATACCCGAACGATGTCATCAAGGACGTCGGCGCAGAACTTCTCACTCAAATCCGCGCAGCTGAAGAAGCCGGTATACCGCGCTGGCGAATGATTCTCGACCCTGGACTAGGGTTCGCGAAAATGAGGGACCAGAATGTCGAGTTGTTACGCAATCTGACCGACCTAACCCATAAAATTGAAGGGTTGGAGAATTTTCCATGGCTGATTGGAACGAGTCGCAAGGCTTATATTGGTCACATAACGGGTGTTGAGAAGGCGAGTGAGAGGGTTTGGGGCACGGCGGCGGCGGTGACGGCGAGTGTGCAGCAGGGGGCTGATATTGTGAGGGTGCATGATGTTAAGGAGATGGGGCAGGTGGTCAAGATGGCTGATGCTATTTATCGATTTTGAACATTGACACGTTGACTTCATGAGTTGGCATGGCTGGAGGCAGTTGTACAGTTCAAAAAAGAGAACACATGCAGTATGCTTGTATATAAGTCGCGTTCAATGTTACGTGTATATCTATATTTCAATTTGAACCTCATTACTAAGACAGTATGTATATCAAAATGAACAGGAATAGCCAGCGGTATGCTCTTGACACGCGAGCAACCGGAAACGAAGAACCCCAACATGAATATCGATTTTCTGAGCGAGTAACATGATTAATGCTTGATCAATGATCGGGCCGGGAGAAATGGAAGCGGAATGACAAAGTTGGTATCTGCAAGGAACATATCGTGAATCACTTAACTGTTAAGATAGCTACGGATAGCGCCTATACACTCGTTAGTATGATTAATACCTTTGAATCGCAAGAGGAACCAACCTTGTAACTTCGTAGCACCCTCACCCAAAACTTGAGTCAAGTTCTCCAAATCATCACCGGCAGTAATTCCAAATCGCCGGACGAAATCCTTCGCCGCATTCTCGAGATCACCGTATCCGTCGTCAATGGCAGGATAGTCCTCCTCAGGTCGGCCAAAGTATGCATTGCTGGAAATAGATGTGGCGCCTTCAAAGTTGGTGAGACGAGCCTTGGCTTCTGCCTGTGCTGAAGGGTCGAATTGTTCTCGGCCAAAGAATTCGTCTGACGAGATACCTTTCTGTGCTCCGAAGCGTGCTCTGTTTTGCTCAATTTCTTCTTCTGTATATCCTGTTAGTCATCGACGAACATCAAGCTGCAAAAAGAATATATCTTACCATCGGCAGCCGATCGTTGGGTAGGAGCCACAGCGCCAAAGCCAGGCTTCTTTGCGATAGCGGGTTTGGAAACCTGTCCAAAGCCCAAACGGCTCATTCCCATTCCAAGACGTTCCATCTCAGCCGCGCTCTTCTCAGGCGCCTTGCCAGTTGCGCCAAAGCCTCCTCTAGCAGGGCTAATAGGAGTGGGAGACGCGATCTTCGTGGTAGCCGTAGCCTTCTCCTTGGCTTCCAACTCAGCTTGTTCAGCTTCGGGGTCGTAGCCTAGCTTCTCTATACGTTCCGCTTCTTCCTTTGCCTTGCGCTCAGCCTCTTCGAAATCAATTGCGTCGGCGCTGACGACCTTCTTTGCGCCGAGTTTCTGGGTTTTCTTGGAACTCAATATACTGCCCTTCTTGGCACCAGCACCGGTGGGACCTTTCCTGACGACATTTCCCGTTCGGACAGCAGTAGGAGGAGGAGAGGATGTCTCATCTTTATCACTTGCTGAAAGAGGCGATTTGGACCTTGCTCCGTTTCCATTGGCGCCAGCGTTCAAGAACGGAGAGGCAGTGCGACTGGCGTTTGATGGTGTACCAACTCGCGACGGGGGGTTGCTGGGACGCTTGATGGCAGGCTTATCCCAGGAGGAGAAGAAGTCATCGTCTGGTTCACCGGCAGGAGTTTCAGCGCCGTCACCGGGGGTGCCCGCGACATCTGTAACCACGACTTCACCTGGGTAACTGTAACACTCAACCTCTGCTAGACATTTAAAACACTGAAGATTCAAAACTTACTCTTTCGCATCTTGAGCAGCCCTTCGCTTGAGCTCCTCCTTATATTTAACAGCGGCGTTTGATTCGTACTTGACGTGAGGATCTTTGCTGGCCAGCGCGGCGGAACCTCCGTGTGATTGGAAAAATTTGGTGGCCGACTCATTTCCGCCGACTTTCATTATACGGAGTTGGTCCCATTGCCATTCTGCATATATCAGTACAGCCCTGACCACTTTCACTAACGGGGGAGAGGCATACGGTCGAGGTTTGTTGAGCGAACGAAGGAGATATGGACACCAAGATTACGGTGATGAGACGAACAATCCAGGCATAGGTAGATACCGAACGGCACCGACGACCATGTTGGATTCTTAGAGCCGCAGTCAAAGCATAGCTATACACAACCGAAGAGTTAGTATGCGTTGATCTCGACTTCAGCGAAAGGGGTTCGTTGGATTGGCGGGGTGAACTTTACCCTGTTTGCTGGCTTTGTCTTCAACTTCTCAAAGATCTTTTGCGATTGCGCCTTGGTGGCACTCATGGTGATGGTTGACACTAACACGCAATATTGGAAGTAAGTGTATAAGTGGTGTTGGTTGGCGGTTTTCGGTATTGTTGCAAATAAACAATCAGGAAAGGTGACATTCGAGTTGGCAGCGAAGAGCGAACGTGGTCGAAGACTAAGTAAGTCTGCAAATTATGGAACGATTCTTGATTGGGCAGGATTATTTTTTGTAACTACCGAGAATGGTTTAGGGTTGAGATTTTGCAGTCGGCACGTGACGGAGCGCCACTTTTGCAGCTGCCACGGCCAGTCCTTCATCTCCGCAATGAGACGGAGGCCCCATCTTGAACAGCTCCGCATCAAAATTTAACGATAGCAATTTACAGATTGTGTCGATACAACCACGCATTCCAAGCGTCAGGCGTCAAATGTATCTGATGCCAATTCTGACCAGATATCAGAATGTATCGCTCACTCCTACATAACCCGACCTTACTCGCAGTCCGCGGAACCACGACGGCCACGGCCACGACCACGCCCATTCTCAAAGCTTCTACTACTGCAGCAACATCATCGAATATAACACGGAATTATGCTACACAAAGCAGTCTCGGCGGCAATGGCTCCAGCCCAACAAGAAAACAGATATCCGTCATGTCCGACGACGGACGATATAGATGGTCAGAACTGAGTGGGAAGGAGAAAGTAGCTCGAGCTACGCAGCAATCATTTAATTTTGTGATTGTTATTGTTGGTGTTGTCATGACGGTGCGTACGCCTTTACCCAAACGTTGTCTGCGGATGTCGTTCTAATTTGTTCATGGTGCAGGGCGGCGTTTTGACGCTTTTATATACCGACGTTTTCTCGCCTAATAGCAAGACCTGGCAATTCGAAAAGGCCGTCAGTCGTATCAAGGGAGATCCGCGATGCACGGCATTACTGGGAAACAGTAAGGAGATTAAAGCATATGGTGAACCGACGGGAAATAGGTGGACGAGAAATAGACCCATTGCGTACGTTTTCGTCCCTCTTTTAGGAGCTTGCCGAGCTGACGACCGATTAGAACATCTATGCAAAAAGATACACTGGGTAGAGAACATATGCGGATCAACTTTCATGTATGTTTTTTCTATGAGAAGATCGACTATTTGGAGGCATACTGACGAGGAGTATATAGGTTGAGGGACCTTTGAATGAAGGTATTGTGCATGTACATATGATCAAGCCTTTGGACGAACCGAACTTTCAATATCGGTTGCTTGCGGTGGATGTGAAAGGTATTTCCCTATATGATTAAAGGAGGGGAAATCTTGGTACTGACTTCTTCATTCAGGCCACCCACGAATAATCCTCGAGCAGTCCAGCGATGAAGCGCTAGGAGGGAAGAAGAGTCCCCTGAAAATTCTTGGCATCAATTGGCGTTGAGATGATAGTTACATGATGGGTTAATATTCATTTTCTCGCAGTCCCAAGGACCGACTTGGACTTAATCATTTTAAGTCACGGAAGAGCCACCAGACGAGCAGCCTCGTTGGTGTATCAGAACAACAGAGGGTTGTACACTCCTGTCCGGTCACAAGCAGATTCATACTCCGAAATCAAATGTATTCCATTGCAATAACTGTTACCCGACCCATGAATCCTCGCTATATGCCTAAAACCACAGCTCTTTTCTAATCAAATATCACCTACATCCTTAACCCTAGGCCACCCCTCAACACTCCTCCCCGACCAACCCGCAACCGCCTCAATAGCCAACTGCACCTTCTCCGTATCCTCCTCACTAACCCCCAACCTCCTCAACCCCCTCAAGTGCCAAATCGTCGGCGCACTAAGCCCCTGAATCATAATTCCCGTCAAGATCACCAACTCCGCCTCCACCGTCGACAAGATTTCATGATCCGACAGAAACAGGCCATAAATGACGCTTCGCTCCATCCACATAAAATCAGACGCAAACGAGCCCCATGAGGCACAAATGGGGGCTAAATTCTGACGGTATAACTGTTGCAAGAATTTAGTCCCTCTGTCGGGGATATGGTTATTAAAATCGATATTTTTCCGTTTATCCGGAAAATCGAGTAACCCATCTTCTGAAGGAGGAGCTTCCTCCATCTTAAGACCTCGCTTTTCGTAAAACGCGGTTTCTGCTTTTCCCAATGCAGTGACTGCGTAGACAATGGGGGTCACGCCGACGAGAGTCCATTCTTTCATTAGTACATCGCTTAGCCGGGCTTTGATTCTTTTTTCTTCTGGCTCTGAGACGTGCTCTACGAGGTTTGTGTAGAGGGTGCCTGTTTCGGTGGATTTGTTGCAGCCGACCAAAGCCGCTGTCTACTCATATCTTTAGTCATGGTTGAAATGAATGGAGGGAGGGGTATACGTACGACAATGAGATACCATGCATCTTTCCGGAATTGTTCTGGGAGGATGCTCTGGACCCGAGTGCAGAGCTCTTCGAGTGTTTCTGATGGCGTGGATGTCATTTTGTCCAGTTTGCAGCGAGTAGTGCTAAAATTTCTTGACGCTCTAAATGGACGAAAAGCTGAATTGTGTCTTTGCTGTTGCTGATAAGGCTGTCTCAGCCCCGGAATGATTGTCAACGTTGTTGACCGTCGAAGAGAGCAGCTACTGAAGCGGAAAGCCACAAAGGTAGGATTCATGAGGAGGCTTCCTCATGTATATTAAGTAGCTAGTACGTAGATTGAATGAATGTGGAATTAAGAGACCAATGGATTCGCTGGCAATGCATTAATGGAAGGTGGTGTTGATTAGTTGAATTGGCTGAGTAAACATTGAAGCGGTAAAGCTGAAGGGACAGTAAGCCGAGATCGGCTATTACGTAGGACACCCTCTACATAGTAGTTATGTACCCTAACAATGTACAACGGCGTGCGTTCATTCGCACTCTGGTCAAGAAAATTTACTAACCACTCTACACTGGTAGAGTCTTGTGGTGTTGAGATTGCAGTTCAGTTTGGGTCTCTTGACAGTTCGAGGAAGCCAAGATCTCCCTCATCGAGCTTATTCAAGAGATATTCTCTCACTTCATCCCACTCACAATTATGTCTGTCTACTTAGGCTTCTCATATCATTCCTAGCCGCGATCTCATTCGGATACTATATGACTTTCAAATAGCGCAACATGATATTATTTTGACTAAACAAATACACTATTATTCATCAAATACGCGGCCCGTCCAAAATAACCTTTGCAGCATCCGAAGTCCACCAACTCTTGCCCTGCTCACCAGGGAACGCATATTCATCCATACTATCCGCCTTCATCTGCACACTATAACCGGGTTCGCGGGGAGTAACAATATACCCATCCTTGACACTCGCCGGATGCTCAAAATGCTCATGCAAATGATCCACATACTCCAACAGACTCTTCTTACCACTAATCACAACGTAATCAATTGTGCTGAGATGCTGTGTGTATTCAGGTAATCCGACACCACCGGAGTGGGGCACAATGGGGATACCGAATTTGCGAGCCAGTAACAAAATGGCGAGACATTCGTTTACGCCGCCGACTCGGCACGCGTCGGGTTGGAGGACGGTGAGTGCGCCGGCCTGCAAGAATTGTTTGAACATGACTCGGTTCTGACACATTTCGCCGGTTGCAACGCCGACGGTGCCGTGGGGTGTGTCGGCGAGGGCTTTGCGGATGGCAGCGTGGCCGAGGACGTCGTCGGGGGAGGTGGGTTCTTCGATGAACCAGGGCTTAAATTGGGCGAGTTCCTTCATGTACTCGATGGCTTCCGGGACGGACCAAATCTGGACAACGTTAGACCCCCATATACCCATGTAACAGTAAGAGAGAGAGAGAGAGAGGACAAACCTGGTTTGCATCAACCATCAAAACATTCCCCTTATCATACCCAATGGCCTCTCTCGCAATCGCCAAACGAATCTTATCATTCTCCAGATTACCTCCAACCTTGAGCTTGAAATGCTTAAACCCATCCTTGACACTCTGCTCCAACAACGCCCTCAACTTCTCATGCGAATATCCCAACCAACCCGCACTCGTAGTATAAGCAGGCACCGCCTTATTTTCTTCCGCATCCCTAATACGGTCCTGCTTCGTAGGCTCAACCTCCTTCAACAACGCGACTGCCTCTTCGGGCGTCAAGGCGTCAGTGATATATCTAAAGTCAATGCATCGGACCACTTCTTCGGGTGTCATATCAGCCACAATGCGCCAGACTGGCTTGTTAAGTGTCTTGGCCCATAGATCCCAGAGACCGTTGACGACGGCGCCGAGAGCGAGGTGGATGACGCCCTTTTCGGGTCCGATCCAGCGGAGTTGACTGTCAGAGACGAGATAGCGCCATGTCTTGCCCCAGTCGGCGGTGATTTCGTCTAGGTCTTTGCCCACGATGAGGGGCGCGATGGTGCTGATGGCGGCGCAGACGATTTCGTTGCCACGGCCAATTGTGAATGTCTATCATAGTCAGCATGTAGTTTTTGGTTGAGGGGTAGGGGTAAGTCTTACCATTCCGTGACCCTCGTATTGCGAATCGGTCTTGATGATGCAGTATGCAGAGGAGTAGTCACCAGCAGCATTCATGGCATCAGAGCCGGTTTTGTCGAGGGAGGTCTGTTCAGTCATGTCAGTGATATGTATTCAAGGCGAACAGCGAGATGACAACACTTACAGGAAACCTCACATCGCGCGTGAGAAAGCCTGTGATCTTGACCATTGTGAATGTGACTTTCAATCTTCAGAAATAATCGAGTATTATTGCAGCTCAATGCTATACAAAGCACAGAAAATATAGACAGGGATATAAAAAACTAGAAAAAAGAGAGAAGAGAAAGATCCATATAAATGAGGGGATATCCAAGCTATAAGTACCACGTTCCAGAACCACCACCACAAAAAAACACCGCGTCGTGAGATATTTAAATCAGCTGGACTATACACATCCCACGTCCACTTTATTTTTCCCTCTGGTTTCATACTACGTACATATATACCCGTTTACTGAAAAAAAAATGGCCGAATCCCTCCAATGACGAGGGTGACTGTGGCATAAAATGTTTTGTATGTTTTGTATGCGGGGGTCGTTTTGCGGGTAAAAAAGTAGCCCGAGTAACCCCCCACTACATCTGGTTGGTGGAATCAGTTAGACTGTAAATCTTCCACCAATAGATGGGCGGCGTGCCTGATACATCTCGCAGTTTCTCCGATGTGTGAATTATCCTACTGGAAGAATGGCGAGGAGAGCTCACGTGTTGTGAAATTTTATTACCCAGAAGCTTGTAAGGCCAGCGTCTCCGGTGAGAACGCCATAATGATTGATAGATACAGGAATATGCTAGGTACTAGGTACACTATGTCGAAAGCCCTCGCTTCTCGCTCTCAGAAAAGAAGATAATCATACGCCACAGCTTCTTGACCAAAACTTCCGCTTCCTCATCCAACGCCTGTAGTAGATAAAAGGTTAGCAGAATAACTTTGAACGTGTAAATAGAAACAGGGACTGACCTCGGCCAATTGCTCAACCAACTCCTGAGGCTCGCCGTGGTGACGGATATGCTCCTCAACAACATCGACCAACATTTCCTCCTGCACACCAAGGTACTCCATAATCTTCTTCTCGACAAACGGTTTCAGTTGCTCGCCAAGGACAGACTCATCGACAAACTCCCACTTGACGTTCCACTTCCATAAGCCTTCCTTGTCTGAAGGGATTTCTGCCGCAAGCTGTCTAACAGCCTGCGCCCTCTCTTCATCAGTAAGACCAGAAGCTTCTGCAGCACTGTCGAATTTGATCGGAACGAGCGTGCGCTTCGTAGTAGTAGCTCCCTCTTCTTCGTCTTCCAGTAGACCTTCAACTTCAGCAACAGTGCGACGGGTTGTGGCAGCCTGTGCTTTTTGCTGTGCCGCTGCACCAAGAGACAGCTTGAATCGTTGGGGTTCGCGTGGTGCCACCGGTTGCGCTTCAAGTTCCTCAGCTTGACGAGCCAGGAAGTCGTCCGCCATACCACGAGCTTGTTCACGTTGTTGAGCAGATCGAGCTTTCTCACGTCCTTCGGCGGCGCGATCAGCTTCATCAGCTTTGATTTCTCGTCCACGAATAGCCGCACGGTTGCGCATCCAGGCCCCGTGGTCGGCATAGTATTCCTCAACCTTGCGACTAGCTTCAACATCGTCATTCCACTCACGAAGCATCTTCGCCATAGCTTCCTTGGCTTCGTCAACCTTGGCGTCCTCTTCCTTGTCACGCTTCCTCTCACGTTCAACAGCGGCCGTACGACTACGTTCACGGTTCAACCATCGGCGCTCCTGATCGAGGAACTGCTTCTCCAACTCTGCATTCCTCTTTTCTTGTCTCCTGCGCTCGAGCTCCTCATCGCTGGCATCGGTGTCCTCGTCTTCCTGGCCAACGAGCACTCCATGGCCATTCACAAATGAGACTCCTTTCTGGTATTCCTTAGGAATCTGCACGCCGAATCCCTTGGGTCCTGAAGGTGCGTTGGCTATGGAACGATCGCGAGGACCAAGAGGGACTCCATTGACTCCTCCAGCTGGCCCACTAGGCGCTGACACAGGCGGAGACGCAAGTCTGCTCACGCGGCCGCCGGAATTCCTAGCACGCTCCATCGATTCAATTTCCTCCTCCCGACGAAGTCGCTCGAGGTCACGACGGTTGCTCCGCTCTCGGAAAGCAGCAATCTCCTTGGCGACTGTCTCGCGCATCTCGGCGGGTATATCTGACAGTTCGTCTTCGGCAGCGATGGGAATAGTAACGACTTCCGCGGTGTCTTTGCCTGCTTCCTGCATAGACAAATCGCCATCGCGATCAACGGTGGATGCTTCCTCGGCTTGTGGAGGTACGACTGGATGCGTTAATTCTGATAGTACGGTAGAAAGCGATTGGCGAGCAGCGTCTAAACGGGCGCTGCGACCTGAATCATCTTCTTCATTCCTCGTAGACTGGTACTGTTCGACGTATTTCAAAGTGCCTTCGTCAAAGACCACCTATAAAAAAAGTTAGATATACTCAATATAGCTTCAATATATGCGTAAGGTTCATACCAAAAGCTTGGCCTTTTCCACCTCGGCATCCTCCTTGTCGTCTTCTTCCTTGGGCATCTGTCGCTTCACTGGAACCTCGACATCTTTCAAAATTTCCAACGCAACGCTGAGACTTTCTGGATCCTCATATTCCGCAAACCCAAACTTGCAGGGCTTGTCATCTGCATCGGTGGCGCGAATCCAGCGTTTCAAATTGCCCGCACAACGTAGAATACGCTCGACACCGTCGTCACCTCCAGTGCCTTCCGTAATACCACCAACAAATATAGTCCTCAAGATTTCCTCCTTTGTCGGCGGCTGAAGCTGCATCATCGCATCGCGAATATTCTGGCGCTGCGACTCAACGCTCGTAGCGCCGAGTCCTGCTCGTCGAGTCGTCTCGCCGGCTCGGCTGGTGCCTTCAGGTGTCGCCGACTTCGCAGGGGCCGCTGTACCGAGTCGGATGACTGGTGCGGAAAAGTTTATGTTTGGCATGTTGGGAGGAGGCTGAAAGTTGGCCGGAAAGCCGCCGGGGCGACCTGGTTGTTGAACGTTCGCTTGCTGCATCCCTGGAGGAAGGGTAGTTCCAGGAGCAGCCATACCTGGAGGGGCGCCTAAAAGCATTAGATTAGAGACGGTTTTCTTTGTTGAAATACAAGAGGAAAGTGAACTTACCCATGCCTGGAGGCGCACCAGGATAGCTTCCATACTCCCCAGGCCGGCCATAGAGGTGCGAACCTAGAATATAAAAGTCAGTCAAGTGTTGGAGGTGTTGGAAAGTAATGATGTAGCCGTGGATAGTGGGTGCTGGACTCACCTTGATAAGGGTTGTACATTTTTTTGACTCTCACCAGTCGTCACGCTATTAGAAAAAGTTCTGATTCTGCTTGGAAGATTGCACTCTATCACAAGTCAGAGTGGACCTGTCGAGTGATCAAGATGAGTCACAGGATTGCAAACTACAAAAGACAGAGAAAGCTCTCTTCTAGTCTGATGGGAACTTGGAGGCGGAGACCAAGAAGGAAGGAAGCAGCTTCCCAAACGCAAAATATTAGCTTGTCTGTCCCGACCAATAGGAGCTCGGCTTACCTACGCCTTCAACCAGCCAATCAGAGGCCAGCATACTCTACATACATTTCAGCGTCTCTTATTTTAGCTATGTACAACAATTGCGCTTTAACCTACGAAGCAAGAGACATGAGATAGGCATGCACATGATATCATTTCGAAAATCTGAATAAGCATGAATAAGCATGCTGACTAGAACTCGGAAACACGTTCATTTGCCTTAATCCGGCTCAACAAATCCGACGGGCACGGAAGGCTCACCGTGAATGGGCCCTTGACCCCCTGACGGTTATTGAACACAATCTCTCGTACGTACATGCTGAGCGATGCTGAGAAGATACGGGAGACGAAGTTTCATAATCAATTGAAAGTCGCACATAGAAATCGATTCCGTAATTGAATGATGCCAAAGTTGATGCTGAAACAGCCTGAATTGAGCCGGTCCAGAGCAGTCGAATAAGTAAAAAACAAAAAACTTTTACACGAAAGACTGACATTTCGTCAAGACTGAGGACTCAGGCCGGTCTTTCTCCGCGGTGTGCCGGACTCACTGGAGCTTCAAGAAAAAAAGAAAGGGAAAATAGAGCCAGTCGCAATTACCCGATCAGGAGCTAGGTAGGTCCTTCCCCCACGCCCGCCGCTGCCCCTCTACCCGTGACGTTATTTATTATGACCGTGTCCCACCACCCCCTCCCAACTTCTCAAACATCAACCGCACCCGAAACAACCATCTGTATTGCTTGATCCTCATCATCAATCGACTCTGCTGTCAATTGATTGCCATGTAAGTCGTGCTAGACGTTTACCAAGTTCTTCTATCACAGCAACAAACTGTGAAGACCCCGCACTGACGTCCGACCCATCCTACAGATTGTCATCAAGATGCCCGGTTTCAAGCAAGCCTCCGACCTGGATGCGTGGAAAGCGCTCCAACAGCACCATGCCTCTGTTGGCAAGAGCATTGTGCTGAAGGAAGAATTCGAAAAAGACCCCAGCCGTTTCGAGAAATTCAGCCGTACCTTCACCAACACCGTAGACGGCAAGGACATCCTCTTCGACTTTTCCAAGAACTTCGTCACCGACGAGACTCTTGATCTCTTGGTGAAGCTTGCCCAAGAGGCTGGCTTGGAACAGCTTCGCGATGCCATGTTCAAGGGTGAGCACATCAACTTCACAGAGGACCGTGCTGTCTACCACGCAGCTCTGCGCAATGTCAGCAACGAGCCCATGCAGGTTGATGGCAAGAGCGTCGTCGAAGGTGTCAACACCGTTTTGGAGCACATGAAGGAGTTCTCCGAGCAGGTGCGCAGCGGTGACTGGAAGGGATACACTGGCAAGAGCATCAAGACCATCATCAACATCGGTATTGGTGGTTCCGATCTGTAAGCGGTTCGATCAATTGATCTTGAGAAATTGTACTAATCATGTGCAGCGGCCCTGTCATGGTCACCGAGGCTTTGAAGCCCTACGGACACCCCAACTTGAAGCTTCACTTTGTCTCCAACATTGACGGTACCCACATCGCCGAGGCTTTGAAAGAGTCTGACCCCGAAACCACCCTCTTCTTGATCGCATCCAAGACTTTCACCACTGCTGAGACCACCACAAACGCCAACTCGGCCAAGAAGTGGTTCCTCGAAACCGCCAAGGACGAATCTCACATCGCAAAGCACTTCGTCGCCTTGTCCACCAACGAAGCTGAGGTCACCAAGTTTGGTATTGACAAGAAGAACATGTTCGAGTTCGAATCTTGGGTCGGTGGACGTTACTCCGTCTGGAGTGCCATCGGTCTCTCCGTTGCCCTTTACATTGGCTACGACAACTTCCACCAGTTCTTGGCCGGGGCTCAGGCCTTGGACAAGCACTTCCGTGAGGCTCCTTTGAAGGAGAACATTCCCGTCATTGCTGGTCTTTTGAGTGTCTGGTACAGTGACTTCTTCGGAGCTCAGACTCACTTGGTTGCTCCCTTTGACCAATACCTCCACCGATTCCCCGCCTACCTCCAGCAATTGTCCATGGAGAGCAACGGAAAGGCCATTACCCGTTCTGGTGACTATGTCAAGTACACCACCGGTCCTATCTTGTTCGGTGAACCCGCCACCAATGCCCAGCACAGTTTCTTCCAGCTTCTTCACCAGGGAACCAAGCTCATTCCCACCGATTTCCTTCTCGCTGTCGAGTCTCACAACCCTGTTGAGGGCGGTAAGCACCAGCGCATGCTTGCTTCCAACTTCTTCGCTCAGGCCGAAGCTTTGATGATTGGAAAGACCCCCGAGCAAGTCAAGGCCGAGAATGCCCCTGATGAGTTGGTGCCTCACAAGACCTTCCTTGGCAACCGACCAACCACTTCTATTCTCGCTCAACAGATCACACCTGCTTCCTTGGGAGCTCTTATTGCTTTCTACGAGCACTTGACCTTCACCGAGGGTGCCATCTGGAACATCAACTCTTTCGACCAGTGGGGTGTTGAGTTGGGTAAGGTTCTTGCTAAGAACATTCAAAAGGAGCTCGAGACTCCTGGCGCAGGCAGTGCCCACGATTCTTCCACTGCCGGTCTCATCAAGGCTTTCAAGGCCAAGGCTAACCTTGCCTAATCGCTTGACCTGTTGGCATGCAGTCTAGATAGTCTGATGTTTCGTTTAATAATTACCAATAGCAATGATTAGAAACGAATACGAAAAGTAATGTTATAATTCAATCATAAGTGGATGTGTTTAACAACAACTAGGTAGCCCCTTTCAGACCGCCACTGCAGCTAAATCGCCGCCAACAACCTGTGGGACCCTTCTCCGCAAAAAGGATGAGCCAAAAACAAGCGGCGTGGTCTTTTCTCAACCACTACTTAATATTGTATATACACAATAGACTACGGTCATGCCTTTTCCATTTTGACAATTTTTTTTATATTGTTGGAAATATGTCTTCTCAACGTTACATATCTGTTCTTGGGCTGTGCCTGTCGAGCGGAGTATTCGCTGCTTCTCCGGCTTCGAAAGATGTGGCTGGATATGCGTACGGGCAGTCGATTCCTGTTAGTTGTTTGAACAGGACGATGTGAGTATCTTTTGTCTAGTTCAATTGCGCTGATCGCTAATTTTCTTTTCTGCCGTGCAGAGATTCAGGTGAACATGTACGCATACTCCCACCTCTATTCGCAAAGAACACAATGCTGACGAGCGTCAACAGATAAGAGACAACCTCGGCCGACTGCAATACATCCCCTTTCCAACCTGCAACGAAACCGGCCTCCCTCTCGCGCTGTCCTACGGCGTCACCGAAACCATCTCCTGCACCATTGACTCTCTCCCCGACGAGCTGTACCATCTTCTAGAATACTACGTCCACTCCGACGCGCCCCTGACCTGCCGCGTGCCCACAATCCCCTTGGACGGCAACACCGACCTGTCCTCAGAATACAACGTTGTCGACGTAAGCGGTGATAGCAGCTCAAACAGCAACGGCGGAAGCGGCAACGACAACGGCCCACCATATACACCCCTCACAATCGCCCTCCAAGGAACCCTACAACTAAGCCACCTCCACATCTGGACAGACATGAACGTCATAATGCACCGGCTAAGTTCCATCGAATCGCCCCGCAAGGAAGAAACATTGTCGTCCGTGACAGCAGCAAAAAAACGCAAACAGAAACCCCCACCACGATCCGCGAAATCGCCGGGTTATATTGTTGCGGGCACGGCTTATTCGTTGCCGGAGTTACATGCCCAAATCACGGAAGGAAAGGAGCTTTCGGATGAAGAGGAGGATGCAGCTATAATTGAGAATGCGCGTAACCCCTGGACGGCGGGGCATGGGTCGAAAGTTATTCGTGGACAGCCCCTAACGTTCAAGTTTAGAGTGAGTTGGGTTTCCGGTGCGGATAGTCTTGGTTGGCTTGATCATGAGTATGATTTACCTCATATCCATGGCCATGATAGCGGTAGTAGTACGTTTTTGGGC
Source organism: Talaromyces verruculosus (assembly GCA_001305275.1). Lineage (NCBI taxonomy): Eukaryota > Fungi > Ascomycota > Eurotiomycetes > Eurotiales > Trichocomaceae > Talaromyces > Talaromyces verruculosus. The sequence continues at coordinate 152,744 of LHCL01000011.1, forward strand.
CTGTTGACGAAGTTGGTTTTCTTTGTTATGGCTGCCGGTATTGGGGCGTTGTTTGCGTCGTATTGGCAGAGGGTTGTGAGGCGTGGTGGTGGTGGTGGGCCGGGGGCTTGGAGGGGGGAAGGTATATTGGGACGTCCGATGACGACGACAACAAAAACCAGGCGTGGAAGTAACAGTGGTGTTACGTATGGGAATAGTGGGAGGTCGAATGGGTATGGTGGATATTCGCCTGCGTCTTCGGTGACGGGTACACCTGTGAATGGAGGTGGATATGGGTATGGGGGGTATGGGAAGAAGGATTAGATAGATGGAACTATGGTGGAAACGACGACAACGAAATGAAAGGGAGTACATGGCTATGTTTATATACTGTATCATGCTCTGTTTCTGTACATTGAATGCTTAGATAGAAGGACATGATTAGCAAAAACGAAAACAATATGCATATCTGTATAATACATCTACCATAGTCTCCCCGATTTTAACCCAATTCCAAACTACTTATACATGCTGCCATACAAAGACGGCAGAAAGAAAACTACCATCCCTGATCCCTCATCCTCTGAATCTTCTTCACAGTCTCATCAAACGAAAACTTGAACAACTTCCTCCACCTCTGACTCTTGAGATCCTTACGTCTCTGACCCCGTCGCACATGAAACTTCTGCAACTGAGCCTGTCGCCTAATCCCATTCACCGCACAATTCATCTGCACCTGGCGAATAGCGCCCGCAACGTCAATGCCACGGTCAGCCGACACGAGAACCTGACGACCAAGTTTTGTGCCTAGTTTCATGGGCGTAGTACGGAACCTGGGTGTCGAGGGCGGGTCTATAGAGTCAATTGACGACGCCATGGAATCTACTGCGTCCTGTTGTTGTTGTTGGTGAGCAGCAAGGGTTCCTCGTCTCGAAAACGACATGAGATTGTCCATTTCCCGATTGGCTGTCCTCTGGGCTCGTGCAGCTGTCAAGCTGGGATTCCGGATGAATTCGCGGGTTGTGCGCGGATTGTGGACGGGTTGTTTGATAAATTGCACGTCCCTGCGGATGTTGGCTATGCTTTCGGAGAGTTTTGTGTTGGCGTTTGCGATGTCGCTGGATGCTGATGCTGATGAGGATGATGGGGTGCTGGTGGTGTTCATGCCGTCGAATACAGAGGTTTGTGGTTTTGTTTCTGTTTCTGTTTGAGTTGGTTTGGGGTCTGAGGGGGCTTCGTCTGTGGCATATCCGAATCTTTGATTGACAGCGAAAAGGTGGCTGCGAATAGGCAGCGGACGAGCGAATGTTGTCGAGGATGTGCGAAGACATCTCAGGAGGGAGGATTGCACCGCCATGGCGGGCTAATTTATTGTATATAATATGCCCTCGACAATATTCTGGACGAATTGGTCTCACTTCGCAACCACTTTTGTATCAAAATGTGTTGAGTGGTTGAGCATAAATATGGTCGCTGAAGACTTGATGTCGGATGTGATGTTGCGGAAATTGAAGCAGCGCGGAATTTCTGAGATCACGTGAATCTACCGCATCTCCGCCGCTCCGCAATAATCCAGCGACTGAACAATTTAGATAGCAACATAACGAGCAATTTATTTTCTCTGTTTTCGAAAGAGTGTTTTCATTGCACTGAGGAAAAACTTTATCAAACTCTATCTGCAACTGAAATTCCGAATAAGCAACAATATGTCCTCAATCACAATCGGTACCCTTCCCCGCATGAGTCGCGATGTCCTCTCATCACTCCTCTTATCCACAAGCACACCCAGCAAACTAGCCATAATAGACGTCCGAGACTCTGGTAATTCTCTCATCTCTACTCGCAATTGTCGGGAAACCCACTAACTAGACCATAGACCACGTAGGCGGCCACATCCACACCTCAACCTGGGTCCCTAGCTCCAGCCTCGACTACCGCATGCCTGAACTCGTCCGCACCCTCGCCGACAAGGAAAAGGTCGTCTTCCACTGTGCCTTGAGTCAACAACGCGGTCCCTCTGCCGCACTACGATATGCGCGCGAACGTGAACGTACACTGGGCGTAGAAGAGAGCAAAAAGCAAGAGGTTTATGTCCTTGAAGGAGGGTTTGTGCAGTGGCAGGAGAAGTTTGGGAATGATACGAGGCTGACGAAAGAGTATGTTGAGGATATTTGGAGGGAGTATTAGTCTTTCTTGTTCTAGAAGAATAAGGAAAAGAGGTGACGAATGCGCTGGTTGCGGTTATATAAATGATACCCTGCATTTAGGTTGAATTGTTTTTTATGGTTGTTTTATTACATAGCTCTATATACTACATTGACTTTCACATATGTTACAAGTATCATCCCACAACACCGCCTCCAAATCCGACGGGTCTTCTCCTGCCCCCGTTCTCGGGAACTATAACTAAAGCTTTATACAACTTCCCCATCCCGTTAGGTCCCTTATCGACCAGTCTCTTCCATGCCGTTTGAAGCGTCTTGTGCTTTTCACTATCTTCCGGCATATGCTTGAGCAGTTGTTCCGCACGCTCGGCGATGCCGAGTGAATGCAGGAATTCGGCTTGATCAACTGGTCCATGAACTTCGACGCCTTCGCTTGCTTCGAGCGCGGCTTCAGCGAGACTGATGAAATCCACGTCTGCACTGACGTCGACTTGCCCGGGGTATGCAAATGGCGAAATGGCCTTGTGCTGTCGAATGCCACGAAGGGAGTTCACGGGAATGGTGGATGATGTACCGTAATCCAGAATCAGAGCAGCCCCTGAAGGACGCTCTTTCTTCTTTAGTGCTGCGGAGTTATCGATTGGAGTAATAGGTTTTGCGACTTCCCCTGGTTTCCTCTTTGGTTGCTTCGGTTCTGGCGGTGTATATCCTCCAATCCTCCGCGCAAAATCGGCGACGTATATCCTGCTCTCGGGACTGACTTCAATGACAGAACCGGGCTGGGATTTGAGTGCTCTGTATCTTTCTGAGATCTCCGGGAGGAGTAAAGAATTTGGAGTTGATATTTTGGCGCGAGAAAGTTGGAATTCTGGTTCGTCCTTGACGTCTTCCAGGACGGATTTGGAGTTTAGTGCGACCATTAGTTCTCGCCATTGTGGGCCGGGAGCTGGTTTAATGGCGTTGGTTTGACTTGGAGAATCCAATGTGATAGGACCTGTTGGGGTCATGATTTGTTGTTTCGATAGCTCTTCAGATTCCGGGCTTGGCTGGACAGATTCAAAGGCATGAATTGGAAGCGCATCAAAGAATTCATGGGCAAATATAAACGGTATTTTGTCGTCTACGATTCGTTAGACAGCCAAGGCCCAGAACCATGAATGGGTGTAGACTCACTGTAGGACAACAACCGAATATCTTCCACCCAGGTAATAGGCGCACCTGTATGCTTGTTGATACCCCGATAACCAATATCGATCTCTTCAAGAACCGCATCAGGTCCACAGAGCAGATTCTTCTGAACTTCTCGCAACGGCGCACTAGCTTCGACGAGGTAGATATTCTCAATACTTCTCGAGAATTGCTTGAAATTTCGAACCGTCTAACACACAAACCACAACAGTCAGACATAACCCCCCAGCATCGTATTCGGTGTATTGCTCACCCGTAAAATATCATCCATCAATGTCCCCTTCCCCGGTCCAACCTCAATCAACTCAACACCCTCCTTCGGCATTCCCTGCGCCATCCATTCCGTAACCGTCCATATCCCCACAAGCTCTCCAAATATTTGCGTTATTTCAGGTGATGTGATGAAGTCGCCCTTTTTGCCAAAGACTTCGGTTTTGCTTTGGCTGCTGGGTGTAGTGTAGTAGCCTGCGTCGGGGTTTGTGAGGACTTGTCGCATGTATGCTGCTATGGAGATTGGGCCGGTTGTCTAGATCAATTTCTAATTAGCGGGTTTATTATTTGAAAATTAGAGAGAAGGCATACGCGAATCGCATCAGCGAGGATTTTGGCCAATGGTGTTGACCATTCTTTCTTGACGATGTCCGAAGCATACCGTCTGGTTTGGGTTTGCGCAAAGAGGTGTTTGCAACATTGTCTCGTTAAATGTTGCGTACCACGTCTCAGTCCATGGTTCATTGTTAATACTTTGCAAGCTTATTTGAGCAATGAAATGAGCGTATGCCAAATGGGCGAGGAATAGGAAGCTTCGTTGAGGCTAAAATAAAAATGAGGTTTGTTTTTGACTTTAAATCTCCGCAACATCCGCATTCGATCTCCGCGGCGAATTACACGTGATTTTCTTCAGTCTCGGCCCTTCAGACTATTATGTCTTTTTTATGAGAGTCATTCACAATTTTTGATTTCAGAATATGATGCATATGAATTCATGTCCAGCCAAATCATCCCAAAAGGCCGAGGATTGGTCTAATATCATGGCGCCGCTAACTACCCAACAACTCCAGAAAAGCAAGGATATATTAATACACAAGGGAATCTTTCGTATCATAGTTGCGCGCAGGCAAAGCGAAAACGGCCGATCAGCGGAATCCACGACCGCGCTTTGAGCCGGGTACGGTAGGAGCATCGACCATCATTTTGTCGCTGTACAGTTGTTGCCCTTTAGCTTCACTGAATCCGTTTCTTCCGTCTTGGATCTGAGGCTCGGCTATCTTTCTCCTCTCTCGACGTTCGCGGTCGGCTTGTTCTCGGAGGGCGTCGTAGTTACTTGCACGGTTTCCAGAAGTAGGAGTGAAGTAGTGGCTGCCACCACCTCGGTATTCGATTGATAGGATTCGACCGTCCGCCTGTTGAATAGCTAGTGGTTAGCATAGAGAAGAAAATGACAGATTTGACTAGACCAACTTTCTGTCCATTAAACTGTGCCACAATAGCTTCCGCACCCCATTTCTCAGCGCATGCAATCTGCGCATTGACATATGGCGTATACGACGATATATGAACACCAACAATGTGCCCAGCAACAGGCTCCATCGCAGCTTCGATATCAGCGGCATTGGTACCTGGGGCGAAATTCCTTCCAATGACAACAAATGGTCCCGTGGCAGCGGTTCCCTTGATTGTAATCTCTGTTTGTTTGCGGGGTGCCACGTTCACATCTTTCTTGCCCTTGATGTCTTCTAGCATGCGATCTTCTCGTGTGCGGCGCGAGGTTGTTTTGGCTGGGGTGGTTTGTTTGGCTGTGGCGCGAGCTGCAGCGATTGTATTGTTTTTAGGCTTTGAGGAAGTAGATGCTGAGCGCTAAATTTCAAGACTTGTGTTAGTGGAAGGCTATGTAATGTGATCGTGAAACCAGGGACGCGAAAGGAAACTCCGTCAAAAAGACTCACCTTCACGACACCAATTCTGCTTGCAAGGCTCTTGTCGGCAGGCGTCTTCTTGTTGCTGACTCCAGGCCCGGGCGCACTCGCTCTTCTCTTTTTACTTCCCAACAACTGGTCTGCTAGGGCTTGATTTTCTTGCTTTTTGCGATTAAGACGTTCTTCAATGGTAATACCAGTTAGTCCAAGGTCGCGGTCGGCCACAAGGAGGGGGCGCATTTACCAGCCTCGATAATGGCGTCGAATGACGGAGCGCCAGCTTTTTTGCCAGCTGCCTTTTTGGCGGCCATGATGGGATGTTGTGGTGGTTGTGATGCAGTTTTAGGGAGAGAATATTTCACAAATCTGCTGAATTCGCTATGCAACAAACAAATCCCAGAACTGAGGGTGTTGATAAGTTTTTGTTGGTGGTGTTGGCGAGCTGGGCGTACTTAGTTTCAGCTTTGAAGATTGCGGCAGCAGCAATCACTAAAAATAATTACTCTGAACCCGGCCAGCCACATGTCCTTTGATCGCCGCTACTTATCCCCACTAACTACCTTCTCAGCGACAACACTCCAGATGAATGAACTAGACGTCTGAAGATTCCATTTTATTGATGGGCTACATTCTTTGAATGTGGCGATGAACCGGAAATGGGGCTAGATATACAATTGTCATCCATTGATTTCAGCGTCGATATCCCCGTGGAGCCTCTCGACCTACAACCTGAGCCGAGCTTTCAACTTAAGAAAGGATATTAATGGACTTGATACAGGATCACAAATGCATCGAATATTATGAACCAACAGCTGTGAATTGATCAATTGGACTCGGTTTACTGCAATTGATAATTCATACCCCGGAAATGCAGAAGCTGATGATGGATGCTTAGGAGGACTTTGGACAGGATCGTGGAAGATTTCTCCCCCGATATGGAACCAGGCTATATACACGAGTATGAGAGGGGGCATATCGCGCGTGATAGAATCTTTTGGGCGATCTTACACGCCTTTGCCTGATAACTATGCCTACCATTGTGGATTTTCGGATTACCCTGCCAGAAGGAAGATGTGCTGCACACTATGGCGACGTTACTGTCTGGAAACTATACCATGGTACGTTCTGCTTGGGAAGAAGAATTCAAACTTTTAGCGTATATGCAAGTAAGATTACGGCGTTCGTCACTTTTATCAAAATACGCCGAACTACCCATCTGCCCAATAAACACCGATCAGATCGCATTTTATTCCAATAAAAGCTGGTCCTCGAAGACGGTCCATTCTCTTTCATTGCTGTCGCTATGAACAATGATTAGACGGCGATTAGACGGCGAACACTGCCATAGCCGCCTACGCGTTGCAGCAGTAATTGGGAGTAGCGAGTCACATCTTCGTTAAGCTGATCGCTCTCTAGATCGTCCACGTAGAATTTCGGGGATCGGTATAACAGGGTAGTTAAAACGGAGAAGCAGTGCTTGTTCACGCAGGCCTAGCCAAGCAGACTGCGGGGGTGGACTTGATCGAGATATTCGCCAATGAGCACGAGAATTTCTCGTGGTAAGTTGTCAAGCATGCTTTGCCTGTGCAGAAATCTCGATGTCGGCGGGCGAAAGGAGTGAAGTGAGGTGGAACTGTTAAGCTGGCAGGAACGGAATAGGTTACATGGTATCATCATACGCAATATCTTGTAATTTACGCCTGCAAATACGCGTCCTTTCAAATGTCGTGTAACTAGAATGGCACAAAATCGTACATATGTATCTAACAAAGCCTTGATCTGCTTGAAGCTATCTAAGTCTACGTAGTCTCATTCAATTTGAGTCGTTCTCTAAGACCTGCTTAATCCGTACGAGCAACGGCTTTGACCCGTACCTATTTAGCCGCATAGACCTACTTAGATGGGCTGTGAAGTGTGGACCTTGGGATATCGGGTATATCAATGCGGTTTCCAAATTCCGGGGATCGATATAGTAGAATTATCATTGTTATTCTGGCTAATTGTATGTGTCCCTGACGCATGTGAATGGCTATATAGATCGAAGTATAGGAACGCGAAGTTAGTCGGTTATATTCGACTCAGATACTAACTACCTACCTACAGTATGAAGAATAAAGGAGTAAGTCTGTGATCATATGTCAATCTTTAACAGCTAAATTACTAGTCAGTCGAGGATGAGCGATTTAACGACGTCACAAGGCCATTGTCCCGGACCTCGGCTTTTGCCAAAAGGTATGTTATATAGATAGCTATTCGGAGTTTGTAAATATTTTGACCTCTATTTTATATAAATTTCCTCTGGCGGAATTTCTAGGTTGTTGCATATTGATCACCAACTTCTGCAAAGCGGCCTTTTGCCCGAGATACACCATACAGAGTCCAGACCTCAATCCATCTGACCGGTGAACGAACACGAACAACCAAATAACCGCTGTCTCACAACTAACTCTGCAAATCAGCAGACCAGCGGGCTATCCTCCGACTGGGCGCAGGCTTGTCGAAGTTGTCGTACGCCTTGCGCGATTATTGGAATTAGCCAGCACCTGATTAGTTTGTTTAACTTATTAGAAAGATAAAAATGGCTCCGGCCCCTCCCCCTCAGAGTCATCTCCAACTTTCACCCCACAACCTTTCTTCCACTTCTTCTCCTCCCAACAATTCGACGCCAATTTCTCGTCTGACTCAATTATCATCACACATCATGGGTTCGACAGCAACAGCTGGCATCTTTACTGCCGCCAATGTGCCCCAGGCACCTGAAGACCCCTTGTTTGGGCTCATGGCTGCGTATCGCAAGGACCCGTCTGAGAAAAAAGTTGATTTGGGTATTGGTGCTTACCGAGACAATAATGCGAAGCCGTGGATTTTGCCTGTTGTCAGGAAGGTACGTTCTCTCTGTCATTCTCATGATTTTTGATTTATTTATGCTGAGAAATGAACAGGCAGACGACATTCTCAAAAACGACCCAGAGCTCAACCATGAATACCTTCCCATTGCGGGCTTGCCGCAGTACACCAGCGCAGCTCAGAAATTGATCCTTGGAGCTGACAGTCCTGCCATCAAAGACAACCGAGTACTTATCTCTTTCCACACCCTCAATATACCTCATATTAACTGACAGTGAAAGGTAGCATCCTTCCAAACCATCTCCGGCACCGGCGCCGTCCATCTCGGAGCCCTCTTCCTCTCCAAATTCCATCCAAACCAACAACCCCGTCCCACCGTCTACCTGAGCGATCCCACCTGGGCAAACCACAACCAGATCTTCACCAATGTTGGTTTATCAATCGCGAAATACCCATACTTCTCCGCCCAGACCAAGGGTCTCGATATCGAGGGAATGCTGTCTTCGCTAGAGTCTGCAGCATCCGGATCAATTATTGTCCTGCATGCATGCGCACATAACCCTACAGGTGTAGACCCAACGCCCGAACAATGGAAACGCATCGCCGAAGTCGTGCGCGCAAAGGGCCACTTCCCTTTCTTCGACTGCGCGTATCAGGGTTTCGCATCCGGCGACCTTGCGCGGGACGCATGGGCGATTCGGTATTTCGTCGAACAGGGCTTCGAGACCTGCGTCGCTCAATCCTTCGCTAAAAATTTCGGTCTGTACGGCGAACGCGCAGGCGCATTCCATTTCATCTCCGCCCCGAGCCAGGCAAGTAGCACACCACATATCGCCAGCCAACTCGCCATCCTGCAACGATCCGAAATCTCAAATCCGCCCGCCTACGGCTCGCGAATCGCAAGTATCATCCTAAACGACCCCAAACTCTTCGCCGAGTGGGAGGAAGATCTACGCACCATGAGCGGCCGAATCGCCGAAATGCGAAAGGGGTTAAGAGCGGGACTCGAAGCGCGAAACACTCCGGGTTCGTGGACACATATTACGAGTCAGATTGGAATGTTTAGTTTTACGGGGTTGAGTGAGAAGCAAGTGCAGATTTTGAGGGAGAAGTGGCATATTTACATGGTGCGTCCCTTAACCCCTCCCCAGAATGGATGATATGGATGCTGACGATGAACAGACAAAGAATGGACGTATATCCATGGCGGGCCTCAATACACATAACGTCGATTATGTAGCGGAGGCCATTGATAGTGCTGTCCGCGAGACTCAGTAATTTCTTTTCATTTTTTGGTTATGATCATGCGTTGGTTAGACAAACCATTTTTGGACTTTTTCCTCATTTCTTTTCACTTCATTTTCGGTTTGGTTACGGCTCATCTAGATGTACGTTACGTTACAATACTCAAATAGGTAGTTGGTAGATAGGCCATCAACATCATCTCGGTCCTAGCAATATCGCACATATACATTTATAGCCCTAGCAGGGGGATATTAGAAAATAGCATCCCAAACAACCAACCAAACACACAATCCAGCCGTACACCAAAACACCATCTGCGCCGTACTCTTTCGCTCGTTTGCGCGCTTGAGTTCCTTGTTTCCTTTGCCTACGTTCTCGGCTGTGGTGGATGCATCGGTGACAAGTTGAGAGATGAATTCTTCTTGAGTTGAGAGGTGCGAGACGAGGGTTTGTTGCAGCGAAGAGATTTCGAGGAGGGATTTTTCCGCGTTTCTTCACCAACTAGTAAGTATACATTTGTTGAAAAAAAAAGGAATAGGGGCGGGAGGGGACGAACTGGACTTTACTCAGCGTATCCTCATAATGCCTCAGCATCATATCATTCTCCTCCGCAAAAACTTGGAGCTGTTCCGCTGATAATTGCGACTCAATCGTCGCCGTTTCCTGGGCCGAGAGTGTAGACGCCTTTTCGTATTTCTGCTGCTGCTCTCTCCCCAGTGCTACCATCGGCTGCTCCCATTCCTGTCTCTGTCTTTGTATCTGCTCCTGCGGAATCGCAGCCTTATACAAAACACTCTTCTCCTTCTCCTTAACCCGCTCAATCCTCTTCTCCACCATCCCCCTCTGCACCTCCGCAACTTGCTCTAGATTCCTGCGCAGGAACCACAATACATTCTCCCTCACAGTCCTTATGTTGCGCGCCGATTCTTCCGCGCTTATCTGCTCTTCTGATTTCCCTTCATCCGGCGATTCGGCACCAGCAGCCCACCGCCATAATACACCCGTGCCTTTGAGATGGCCATATTTCTTGTGTAGTAGTTGTCGCTCAGTTTCCTGCCGGAGTTGTTCCGCTGATTGCAGGTTGGAGATACTAGACGATAGATCGCGAAGTAATAGCGCCGTCGAGGAATCGATGGAGTCGCGGTCTGCGTCGGTGAGGTTTTGGGTTGGTAGATTTGTCGTTGTTGTTTTCGGCGATGTTGCGCCAGCGGCAGCGGGGGCTTCAAGTTTCTTTTTGGAGGTGTGGATGGAAAGGTAGGAATGGCGGATTGATTGGAGGTAGTGCAGGAGGGATTGGATGTGGGAGTTCTATTTGACTAGAATCAGTTCATGGTCTTTTATTTCTCTTGGATTGAAGGGACTGACTATGCGATATGCTTCTTTCAGGAATTCATTGACGTTTTTCGGATCTCGGGGTGGTGTCTGTGGGATATCGGTGTCTGTAGCAATCTCCTTGCGCTTCTCGCGCAGCAGCTCCTGCACTGAAGGAGTCAGGTCTGTCATTTTTATACTGTGGACAGGATTGTTGTCGGAGTGTCAACAACGAAGGAAACGTCAACGTCACCGACTTGAAGCGGAGCAGAAGTGCTCCGAGGTCTTGGCGTGCCCTAATTCCTTTTTGGGACTGTCTACTCTTCAAATGTTCTGTATTTGTGATGTATACTTGGAAGTTTTATTTTTATATGCAACTATATCAAATATATTCAAGGGATATCTCAAAGATAGTCAAGTCACAACACTAAGTGCGACGACAGAAAGTGTGTATGTATAAACCCATCTGACCAACTCCACGCTCAAAACATCATCCCAAAATGGCTAGAAATAAACGAACATGAAATCAAATTCTTTCTTCAACCCAAATCTAGAATCTCGTTAGCAATCATTAGTCCGTTAACAGAATGGTGAAAGGAAGGTTACCTCAATCTTCCCCATATCCTGATTCTCCCTCCTCGCCTCATCCCTCGCGGCACTCAGCAACAACTCCAAATCCTCCTGATCGCCCATCGTAATCATATCATTATCATCGCGCATGCGTATTCTCAACAATCCCCTGAAGCCAAATTTCTCGCGAATCCGGCCCTCAAACTCGCCATACCCGATATTCGCTTCAATCATGATATACCGCGTATCCTCAAGCGCATGAACCTTGACGCGGAATTTCCTGATTTCAGGAATTGTGCGTCTGCGCGAAGGTGCTCTTCGTCCTTGCCCGGAGCCTTGAGATTGAGGATTACTATACCTAGTGCGCTGTTTGCGGGGTGGGGGCTGCTCATTGACCATTTCGAATTCTGCATCTTCGGGGATCTCGTCTTCGTATTCGCTGCTGTATTCCGGCTCTTCTTCGATGTAGCGAGGTTGTTGTTGCTGTTGGCGAGACTTGGGCGCGAATCCATTGGTGTTTGTGCGCGGGCTTATGTACATGTCGAATACTTCGTCGTTGTATTCCTCTTCAGGGACGAATTCGAATCCGCCGTCGCCCCGACGGCTACCCCCCGTCGTCTCGCGGTAGAGACGCGGTCGTCCATCTCTCGCGCGGGACGCGTTGGAGTATTGTCTTGAAGGCGGTCCACGAGGCTCAGAGGCAGTACGAGTCGTGCCAATTCTTGACTTCTCCATAGACGGCATATCACCTCCGGTCCGTCCATTCGTGCCTGCACCACCGGGTCGATCCAATTCCAGCCTAGGAGGGCGACCACCGGCACCCGACCTCACCGAAGCAGCACGCTGCGTCAACCCTCCAGCAGAACCATTACTAGACGAACTCTTATCCGACTCTGGAGGCGGCGTAGGCGGAAACGTATTTCTACCCAACGGTGGTTCGGACTGTTGTCGACTTCTACTCGTAAGATTCTTCTGCACAAGATTTGTAGCGGCATATGAAATGTTCTCGGCTGGCCGGTCGTCTTTTGCTGCTGTCTCAACGGCCATTACTTTCCTGAGTTCTGAGCCTTGGAAGCCGGTGAATGCATTGTTGCGGTCTGAGGCTGCTACCAGCCGTGCTTTGCCGAGGTAGTCTTTTGTCTTGAGGTTTTTGACTTTGGCTTCGTTCGGGCGGTAGACTACGCCGACGGGGATTGAAAACACGGTATACCCCTGACACGATTAGCCTTGAATCCTCAGTGAAAGGGAGAATGAAAAGTACTTCAGCCTGCTCCCTAATCGCCTCATCAATCACATCATGATCCGGTGTAACTTTTTCCTTGGACGCAAACTGCAAATCCTGCAACCCGGGCTCTATCTGCTGTAGATAAATATAACTCAGTCCACGATTAAACAGTACCTCGCACGAAAACAAGCGAAATTTTAGGCCTAGCTGCTCATAATCGATCGATGTGTTTCCGCGGAGGTATAATAGGGTATCGTTGAAATTGGCGAGGGCCTCCTCAAAGTCACCAAGCAAGAAATTGGAGACGCCCTGTTGGAAGTATGCTACGGCGAGGTAGTTGTCGAGCGATATGGCACGTTGATAGCATTCCACCTATTCACTCGTTATTAATTATTTTTGTCTGTTGTTGCCGAGCGGGAGTACGAACCGCTTTCTCATGTTCGCCCAATGTAGCATGGATCACGCCGCAATTGAACAGAATCTTGGACGTATCGGCGATATTGTCAAAGACTCGTAGAGATTCGTCGAATTCATTATTGTCGTAGTGAGCGAGCGCCTGCACCCATGTCTCGATTTCCTGCACCATCCGAGTAAGAAATCAACGCCCAAGAAGTCAGCTGTAGAACACAACATACCTGCTTCAACGACATAATTGCTACTCTTTGATACAGAGTAGAAGAAATCCGCAAATATCAAATATTAGGAGATATAATCAACAGAAGAAATCGGCAACGAGGTAGTATTAATAAAGCAATGGCTGGGAGGATGATTGGCGACGGCAGCTCGAATAGTGCGGGGCTTCATGCACGATCCGAAAGTCGTCAACTTTGTGATATAGAGGAAATATTAAACAGCCATAAGAATAAATAGCGAGTCAGAAGAAAAGATCGTAAGTTCGTAGAGAGCGAATGCAATCGTGACTGGACCAGCCAAGCCAACAATACTATTCTCCGTAGTCAGTTAGTTAGTACTTCGTAGTAAAAGCAAGCCGAAAATAGAAGAGGGGAGGAGGGATTACTGTAGGTCAAGGACTAAAGAGCGAAGGGGAGAACCTGACTAGAAGAGAAAATAGCATCAACCCGCTAGGCCGAGTCTACTGGCTGCGAGGGGAAATAAGTATTAATCCGTGGCCAGCCATTAGATGCGGTGATAGTCTAATCTGCAATCTGTCGCAGGGTTATGGATTGAAAGTGTCAATGCGTGCTTCATGCAGGATCTAGCTCTCGGTTCTAAGTTCTAACTGTTTTGGACCCTTAGATGCACTTACAAGTTACGACAGATGTATCTCAATTCAAGAGTTTTGCAATGGGTCAGCATCTCATCTCATCTCTCTTGTCTAGACACAAACGCATCCTAACTCATCTCAACAACGGACACACACTGACCGCTCAATCATCAAAGTCATCCGATCGTAGACAAGTAACTTATTAATAGCAACATATTATTGTACGCAGAAGCGCCGCTAAAATAACGTCGAGACTGCAATCAGCCAACCACCGCCCAGACTCCCCCAATTTCTCGAGTGGGCCCGAGTGCAATTAGCCCTAACAGGCCAATCATGCTCTATCTCAATCTGTATCTTCTTGAAATACTCGCGGTCGATTCTTCTTTAGAAATAAGTATAAGCTATTAATAACTCTTGAATTCAGAAATAGAACAAAAATGCGCTATTGAATGTTACCAGGTCGTTAGTTAGTGACTATGCGCGCCCATGTGTGATTGATCTTGCATGAGCAGGGAAACATTGACATCCCTTGAAGGTTGCGAGGGAAGAGCTCGGAGGAGAGAACATTCAAGAATTGTCATAGTATTCAACAGTTCAGATTCTAGATGTAAAATTTCTGCGTCATTGGTATGAGATTCCCGTTCTGATACTAGATTGTCGCTTTCTGCGGCGCTTCTGAAGCGAGGATTGTTTGAGGTTGCGTTTTGCAATTTTAGCCGATTGGTATGTGCCCAATCTCTGCCAGGACCATATAGTAGTACTAAGAGTCTAATAGACAGGTCATATGATTTTGACCACTAACTATTAGTTATTAGATAAACGCATGATATATCCTTACTTGAACTGCTGACATTCCGAGTCGGCATTTGCCATGTGCGAGTTGCATGATCTGTCGGATGCGGTCATCTTGCTTCACCCTTGACATGGCGGAAACCCGAGGAGTCGGCACCGTCATACCTTAATGCTTGACACTCAGAGTTGCGTGTTTGCAGACTGATGAACAGGGCTACGCTAAGTCATCTTGTTTTGGGTTTGCTTCAACTTCCAAGATTGAGCTGCTCGATTGAGACGAGATTGACTTCTGACGGATCTATCTTGTCATCTTCACTTCACATGCTCAATATCTCCATTCTCATTTGTCGCATAACAACAGATAAACTCTCTCGAGCTCTTCGATTTCTTCGATCTCTTCGAGACAGATCACAGCATCCCCTTGCTAACCTGCTCCTTCCTCTCCTCCCACACATTCTTCCCCGAGCACGAACAGACCATCTTCTCATTATCCCATACCCCAGCACTGCGCGCAATCACTCCCACAATCGTATCCGCATCCTCACTCTTAAAGGGTCCTTCCTTATTCTTCGAGACCACCATACTGCGTCCAATCAACTCCCAGATTGCGACGGGTTGGTCAATTAAGACATTCCCTTTGCCGTTGTCGCCAACATTAACAAGACCAAATACGCCTCGCGGTTGTTCCTGACCGAGAATCTTATTCTTAACAGCCTCCCATATCCCACCCGTAGACTCCGCGCCCTGCGATATATCCCCCGTCTCTCGCACCGTAGCCCAATATTTCCCCGGCGAAAGCCCGTTTATAGTAAGATCAACCAACGTCTGGGACTTGCCGACTTGAATCATGCGCGCAAGACCGCGAATCTTTTCGGGGACATTGGTATTGTGAGTCTCGAGAATACATACAGCGGCGCTGTTGGTGCCTCCGCTGCCGCGCAGGATTGCGTCTCGACCCGTGCCCTGGATGGCGGCGACGATGGAGCTGGGTGCTGCGGTGCCCTCGACGAGGATGAGTTGGTCTGCGAGGCGGGCTTCTACTTTGGTGATTCCTTCGTCTCCTCTGTCAGTATGAAATTTTACGATCGATACGAGAAGAATGAGTAGGTACCTGGTAATTTCTGTATAGATCCTGAGACGTCCTGCACGCAGTGATCGCAGGTCATGGGGACCTGAAAGGTCGTCTGCTGGGATTAGCAGTGACTTGCGATTGCCAGAAAGATAAACATACCTGGAATGGTTCGATCATGTTGTGAATTATAATATAAAACGATATGTATGAAAAGTAAACTATAGAATCAAAGAAGGGAAAGAAGAAACATGAAGTTGTTATTGTAAGCTGTTAGTTATGGAGGGGTTGATTTGAAATCGATCGCGGCCTCGGCATGCGGTCATCAAAAAGAAGCCGACTAACTTAACTAATTATTTTCTACGTAATCGCCTAGCTCCATCACACCACGACCACCACACCCACCCACACCATCAACGCACCGCTTTGAATTGAAAATGTCATCAACATCAAGATGGGCAGCCGCCGACCCCGAGGAAGAAGCAGCCATCGCCCAACGGAAACGCGAAAAGGAAGCCAAGAAACGCGCAAAAGCTGAGAGGCAGCGTTTGGAGGAACAACAACAGAAACAAAAAGCTGCAGCAGCTGCAACTGCAACTGCAACTGCAACTACAGCTACAGCAGCTCCCAATGGCGCATCAGAAGACGCGAGGCCGACGAAAAGACGACGTTTATCTACCGATAGTATAACCGCAGAGAAAGCAGAGACAACAGAAAGGAAATTGCTGCATTTCCCGAGCACGGAATGGTCGCCTTGTAGACATGTCGACAACTACGAGCGTTTGAATCATATTGAAGAAGGATCCTACGGTCTGGTCTCGCGCGCTAAGGATCTTGCGACTGGTGAAATTGTCGCCCTCAAGAAATTGAAAATCGACAATGCGCCAGACGGATTTCCCGTCACCGGACTGCGAGAGATTCAAACATTGCAGCGAGCACGACATATAAACGTGGTCAATTTGAGAGAAATCGTGATGGGAAACAGTATGAACGAGTGCGTCCCATCCCCTCTTTTGGCATGTAGATGAAAAGTTCAAGATACAAGATTATTAACCCATGTCCACAAACCCTCCCTGCCCAACTGGGGAGTTTCTTTGTTTGTAATAGTGTCTACCTAGTCATGGATTTCCTCGAACATGATCTCAAAACACTTCTCGACGACATGCAAGAACCATTCTTACCGTCCGAAACAAAAACAATCCTCCAGCAAATCCTCTCCGCAACCGAATTCCTCCACTCCAACTGGATCTTACACCGGGACCTCAAAACCTCGAATCTTTTGCTGAACAACCGCGGCGAAGTCAAACTCGCTGATTTTGGGATGGCGAGGTACTTTGGGGACCCCAAACCGGCGCATTTGACGCAGTTGGTTGTGACGTTGTGGTATAGAGCGCCGGAGTTGTTGCTCGGTGCGGAGAGGTATGGAGCGGAGATCGATATGTGGAGTGTTGGATGCATATTTGGGGAGTTGTTGAGAAAGGAGCCGCTGTTTCAGGGGAGGAATGAGGTTGATCAGTTATCTAAGGTATTCCCCCCTCTCTCCTCCTTGTGATTCCCTGGGTATGGGGGGGTTAATGGTGGCTGACGAAGATAGATATTCGCAATCACCGGACCACCAACCCAACAAATCTGGCCTAGCTTTAGATCCTTACCAAACGCCAAATCCCTCCGTCTCCCGCCTTCATCCTCTTCATCCACATCCTCATCATCCTCTGGAAAAGTTACAGTCCCATTACTCCCCCGCTCCCAATTCCCGTACCTCACAAACGCAGGCTTGAGCCTCCTTTCATCCCTCTTAGCACTAAATCCAACCTCAAGGCCAACAGCAGCAGAGTGTCTGCGCCACCCTTATTTCAGGGAAGATCCCAGACCAAAAGCGAAAGAGATGTTCCCCACGTTCCCGTCAAAGGCGGGGCAGGAAAGAAGACGGAAAAGGGCGACGCCGGAGGCGCCGAGATACGGTGATGAGGCGCCCAAGTTGGATTTTGCGGATGTTTTTGGTGCGTCTGCGACTTCCGCTACTGAAGGGAAGGAGGCTGGGGCTGGGTTTACGCTTAGGTTGGGATGATTATCATAAAAGGGAGTGGTCATTTTTGAGAGATTATGTATACAGCAATAGCTATACGTTTCTGACAGTGTAAAGAAAGACTGCAATGTAAAACATGCACAGAAACAAAATAATCAACAAAAAGATATCGGCGAAGCCAATGAATACGAAGGACTCGTAACCCTCGACCCAACCGCACTCTTGATTGCATGCTGATCCTTCCGACTCAACAAACTTGCAGATAGTGACCTCATTGTATGACTCTGTGATGAGGACGATCGCACAGAATACGGTGTTGGACTGGTTGCACCACTGGCCAACAGTGACGTGGGTGACAAGCCCGAGTCTGCTGTCGGTGCTCGCGTAACACCGAGTGCGTCCAGGTTTGATTGCGAATAGAACCTGTTCTTGGCGACTGAGAGAGTGCTACTGGAAGCAGTACCGGCAGCAGCAGGAGGAGGAGGAGCAGCCAACGAAGCCGAAATACTTCGATATCGGTCATAAGAACCCGTGCTAAAATACCGCGGCGAATGTTGACTAAGTGAATCATCGCTCGTATCCAGCGTTGGGAGTAGAAGTGTCGGACTGAACGGCCTAAAAGGCGAAAACGCGTCGCTTTGGCGAGACATATCGAGATACAACCGTGGCGGCGTGTTTTTGTCGTGATAGAGGCCAAAGTCGCCTCTCATGCGTCTCATACTAAAGCCAAACTCGGGGTCGACTTCGGCGGTTGTTTCTGAGAACGAGGGTTGTTTGGTACCAATGTGACTCGAATCGAGGTATGATGCAGCCGGAGATGCAATTGTGACACAAGATGAAGTGCATGATAGTAGACTTGTCGGGCTTGTCGGGGCAACTGGCTCTGGGTCTGCTGGGATCAGGTCTTTGCGTCGAGCGGTCTTTTTGAGTCTGTTGGTCCAGGTTTTTAGTCTTGACTGCTTGTCGGCTTGATCGGCGAGTATGTCGTCTGAATTGGCGGTTGACGATTGGGACATCCCATTGCCTCTGTTCTAATGTTATTTGAGATGAGCGTGATTGGATGGAGTGGGACATACCCCGACTGGCTGATCGTTTGGTATCTCTCGGTATACCACGATACATCACTAGACTTGGTTCCTCTGATCCGGCCCGCGACCTTTCTGAATAGTTTGGCCATGCTGAAGTTTAAAAATAGTTTGTAAGTTTGCAGTCGACACAGCTCCTTATGATGTCAAGTACGATATACTTGATAATTGAACGAAAGACTTGACGGACAGTTGATGGAGAGAGTGATGAAGAGATCCATACTGGAAAACGAGGTTCTCATACTCGAGGTTGACTGTCAAAGAGGCAGGAGCGACTGGGTATCCGAATAAGGAAGTCGCGACTGCCATACGGTTCTGCACAAATCCCGTACTTTGTGCATCATACATGACATGTAAGTCTATGGATTGATCTTTATCAATTGCCCACCTGGGCATATAGTGGATGCGACGAGAGAATATAGAGTCAGTAGTTACATGTCGCCTTGAGGCTATTCAAGGACAACATGGAATTGTCCCATATATCAACACACGTCATCGTTTCTAGAACGATTGATATACATGAACATAGGGATATATATATTTTTTATATGGCACCCGATATATATCACCACCTGGATTATAGCACATTTTTTTGGCGGTCTGAATTAGGTGCTTATATCCAGGTTTTACTACACACAGAATACAATACATTACACGTCCCACTCCATTTCTCATATGCCCTTCCTACATAGTACTAGTTTCTGCTAGTGTCATGCAAGTTGGTTTCATAACAGCTAGGCGGAGTGTGGAGTGATCAGGTAGGCGTCCAATTACGCTAAATTGAAGGGCCCTTTAAGACTATGGTGGTGACTAGAGTCAATAGACCAGTTGATGTCACATGCAAAACCAGTCTCATATGCTAGACCTCTTAGCAGAGCACGTACAGAATTAGAGGATATACAACCACTCATTCTGCCTTACACGTCCATTGGCAGCCTGAGAATCCTGCTCCTGATTGATAATGCCGATTTGGACCTGGCTCTCATTTCCTAACAATGTTAGTTTTTCCTCCTAATTAATGATGCATGCAGCATATCGACTCCGTACGTACACAGGCTTTCAACCATTTGGCCAACCATAGTGACCATAATGGAGTTTTTAGCCTAACATGTGGGGAAACCCCAGAAACTGCCCCTTATGCGTTGCAGAGGGTTGCATCGGCATCGATGGGGGCATTTAACTGTGATCGATATAGGGTAATTATGGTGCAAGGAAGCTTTGTATTTCTTCTGCTTCTTCTTCCTCCGATTTTTCTTTTTTCCCCTAATAAAAACAAATCTGGTCTAAGATCCAACTGTCATCATTTCGTTTGTCGGCCATCAGGGTGCGTTTCAGACAAATCCCACGCCATATTTTACTGATATGTAACGCAATGGATAATCGAGCTCCACAGGTTCTCGCTGTGAATATTGTGTTTTGGGTTCTCACGTGGCTGGCGCTCTCATTACGGGTATATGTACGGGGCTTCTTGCGGAAGACATTTGGAATTGATGACTGGTTGATGGTCGGCACGCAAGTAAGGAATTTCTCGATCCAAATGGCTGAGACGTGTGAAAGATAAAGGATACATGGTTTCATCTAGCTTTTCTTCTCTTCATATCTCGCCTGCCAGCTTGGTGGAGTAATATACGGGACCGGCCGCCATCTGTCAGACCTGTCTATTGAGCATGCCGAAAAGGCTCTTCATGTACCACCTCACAATTAGCCTCCTCCTGCCTTTATATTTCTCGGCTAACTTCCCACATAGTTCTGGTGGTTTTGTGAGATTTTCTACGTCATCGGCGCATGTTTGATAAAAGTGTCGGTCGGGTTTTCCCTACTACGTATCACCGTCCGAGTAATCCATATTTGGATTCTCCGGCTGTTCATGCTGGGAGCCATCGTTTTCGGTATTATCTATCTCTTTTTGACTATTTTCCAATGCCGACCAATCTCTGCATGGTGGACCATTCCCAAACAGGGCTGCTATAAACCCAGTGTGGTCCTCGGCACCATGTATACCGCTTCAATCGTGAACGCCGTCGCAGATTGGACATTTGGTCTTCTACCGATCTTCATAGTACGGGAACTCAATATGTCATTGAGAACAAAGGTTGCCGTCTCCTGTATTCTAAGCTTTGCTGCCATGTACGTTGAGTCCCCAGAAATGAAGAGGTGATTACCAGATAACTAACGACAACCAGTGGGAGTACTGTGACCGTGGTTCGCATCCCAGACGTCGCCACATTGGTTGATGATACGGACTTTTTGTGTATTGTTTGGCCATTTGATATATACTCGGCAGTTGGCAGGAACTGATCGGGATTCTAGGGAAAACTACGAACTTCGCAATTATGTCGACTGTGGAAGTGGGAGTCGGTATTGTCGCCGCATGCGTTGCGACATTGAAACCGCTTTTGAATACCGTTATCACCAGGACTCGTCGCGGTTCACGCAGACAAGAGCAAGCCGTTCATCATCGATTGAGCAGTCCAAAGAGTGATCAATTGCGCCAAGGTGCTAGCCAAGACAATTTGAAGGCGAACCCTGAGTTAGGTACGATGACCTTCTTTATAGATGATCGAGATATTGTGGTAAACTTGAGTAGTAGCGAAAGGAGCGATGTGGAGGTATGAGTCGTTCACGGGACAATGTTTACGACCTAACCACGAGCAGAACAAGCTCTAGAAGCCAAAAGACTCGATTGGGAAGGGGGGTTATTTACAAGTAGTAAAAAAGTGGTTTAATGTTGGTCCACTTTCTTTATCAAGTTTAAGGTTATGCTAAGATTTAAATCATCCCTTTCTTATTTAAGGCCGTGTGCGATGTTTGTTTTTGAATAAATGCCGCCGATCTATGTAGGAAAAAGAAGTCATTACATCAGCAGCGACACCTAATGATGAGGGAAGTGGGAGCGAAACCCATTATTTATCTCAGATCATTCACTCTGTACATAAAATGATCGCTACATATCACTTGCGTAGAGGCGGCATTTCCAAGATCATCTTAGATAAAGGATCTACGCATTTATGTCAATGGTTTTGTATCAAATCACCTTCCGGAGTGCGATAAGCCATTTACCTACGAGACCCGGACCGGGGTGTAATTTCATTTAAACGAGGGTACGTTCACTAGGTAACTAGTCATAGAGGCACAGTACCTACTATGTACGTAGTAGTAAACGAATGTAAGCCCTGTATTGTAGGGTCTGTCTGAGGCCTAAATTCAGAGAGCGTGGGGCCCTAAATTTGAATGGAAAAGACAAGGCTGGGTGGGGCCGATGCTTACTAGAGAGTTATTCCTGCACTCAGATTTCACACATGCAAGCGCGTGGAATAGTTCGGTGAGAATTGCCCTATGTGGTTTGGCTTAACAATAACAGTATAGGAGTCTGGGCTAGGACAGTAGGGACAGCAGAACCAATAAACACTTTCTATGCATGGGTGAGAATGCTGTTGGAAACAGTGCATTATACAACAGTGGATTCCTCAGATAAACACATTAACACGACGCCTATCACTGCGCTGACATTGGATTATCTTCCTCGACTGGTCGACGGAGCCCTAAGCCCGAGCGAGGATATCCCTTTTGTTCTCACGGTTTCCTGATTGGGACTCCGACGAGGAGCAGAGCGCACATATAAAAGTGTAGCCGAGAGCCGTAGGTTTTCCCTCTTCTCTTTCCCAAGCTTAGATTTTCGTCGAGATGGCTGCCTTTTGAGTAGAAGAAGTTTCAGCGTTATCCCAAGCTATCCGAGATATACCGTACTCGACGGTAATTTAGACCGAAGTTTTCGACGCTTAACTAGTTACACACCACTAAGTTCGCTGACGTGGTTGTGGTGTTGAGGGATATAAAATAGCTAGATATCCTAATTATACTAGTAATTAATTTTATAGATATAATGTATATGTGGGTTTGAAATCAAGATTTGATTCATTTGAAACCAATATAGAGCATGTTTCCCGAGGGAGGTTGCTGGATTACTTACATGATGGGTGGCTTAAAGTTACGATTACGTTAATGGTCCATGAACCCCATGTAGGCAAGTACCAAAACTAAATCACTTAAAATCAGCATGCATGGGCTATATCCGGTTGTTTCGTATCCTCTGAAGCGACAAGGCTAGGGTTGCATGCAGCAAAGGCGATTCCATTTTTGTCGCGGAACACGAAGTCATGGAATTGAAAAAAGCTCCTGCAATACATAATAATGTACTTATATCATTGACATCTCGGATGTTGACGTGATTCCAGAAGCGTTATATCATTCTTACACAGACTATTATTTTAAACGGTTCTCAGTTCTGCTAAGTGTTTTAAGTACTGCGCAGTACAACTGATGCTTATATGTAGTTACCTAGGAAGGGAAAAAACCAGACGCTTTGTGGCTCTTGACAACTAGGAACTAATTCAATAGCCGCACTTTTGATGACCTTGAAATATATTCACAGAACCTTGGATATTGTCCTGAACCGTCGGTTCGATTCGGCCTAACGGACAAACATTTCTTCATTAGGAGTAGTCCAAGACATATTTCGACTCGCCGTTGGCTAGCTATATCCCCCTGCATATAATATATGTTTCATAGTACTCCGTACGTATATATACAGCCGCATCATGAAATTTCCCCGCACTTCAATCCCACCCACCCTACACTCGGTATTTTAATGCGCATATGTTCCATGTTAGTGACACCCGTGACGTGGAGGGGAGGCTATCAAACCTGTGCCAACCACCATGATGTGTTTAGCTGGTGTCTTCAAATCAGACCATGATTGAAGACTACGTTGCAGTTGCTGGAAATCATCATTACTGAGTATTTCAATCAATTTTTGACTTTACGAGAAAGATCAGGGGGAAAGATTATAGAAATGAAATCTGCTTTCACCTCGCTCTTTTGGGCCCTTTTCCTCGTAGGGGTACCGGACATCGCTCTCGCGGAGGGCGTTGACACAAACCTGCTCTCCGAGCTTTCGACATGTGCGGTAGGTACCCGGGACAGACATTCCATCTCATGAATTGCATATATCTCTAATTCTGCTCGAAATATCCACAGCTGGACTGCCTCATTGAGAAGGCTCCCTTGGTTAATTGTCAACTCCTTGATATTGCCTGCCAATGCTCGCGAACAAATTTCACTGGAATAGTGACAAATTGCATGCTAGCCAATTGCACCCTCGAAGAGTCACTACGTATGGCCATTTGTTCCTTACAGGTACCATATGGTTATCGCATACTGAGATCTATTGTAACAGAGTTAGTGAAAGTGGACTCACTTCAATGCAATCGACCTCATAACAATCACCATGCGGCAATTGAAGCATTGGCAGTGGGAACACCGATCATAGTATACCTAGCCATCTTGTTGCGAATTGTCGGCAGATTATGGACAATTAGGAACCTCTGGTGGGATGACTATTTTCATATCCTGGGAGGGGTAAGTCTCTTTTCATTTTTTGGTCTTATTCAATTTTAGCTTTGTCTGGTATTACGTTATTTCATTCGAGTCTGACCTTTGATTGATAGAGTTTTATTGTGCCCTTGAGTATCTTCGCCAATCTCTGTGAGTCTTGAAGTCTGTAAATTTATAGCTTGCAAATCAAGTCTAAAGGAATTTTTTAGGCGCGAACCATGGATTTGGGTATCACCTCTACGATATCACTTTTACTTCTGTCTATGAAGCTTATGATTTGCTGTTCTGGTGTCAGTCAATAACGTGCACAGTTCCCTTATGTTAGTACTGACACAAGGCTTCTTCAGATTACCTCTGTCAGATATTTTGGGCACTTGCAATCTACTGTGTCAAAATCTCAATACTGTGTCTATATCTGCGTATCTTTACCAGTAAGAGATTCCGAATAGCTACTTACGCGGCGATCGCTTTCCTGAGTCTTTCAATCATCATTCTTCTTCCGATGGCGATCTGGCAATGCAATCCTATTTTCGCAGCCTGGCAACTGGACCTCAAGAACGCTCATTGTCTGAGTATCTCAGATGTGGCATATGCTAACGCTGCTGTCAATATCGCTACCGAGGCAGTTATTTTAGTCTTGCCATTGCCAATGCTGCATACCTTGCATATTGCAGGGAGAAAGAAGGTGGCACTCTACGCACTAATTGGGGCCGGCTTGTTGTACGTTATCCTGAAAATAACACCCCTGGTATCCTTCGAGATGACTTAACCCGCGACAGAGTTATAGGCATTGCTTCCGCTCGCATTCCTACTCTTTCCCATATCGCAACCATGAATGATCCAACATATAATAATGTCCCCGCCTATCTTTGGACTTGTTCAGAGCTTCTTGTTGTAAATATCTGCGCAGCTGCACCGGCAGTTCGCTCATTTATGTCAAGGGTTAAGAAGGAGATTTGGACCGCGGCAAGCTCGGAGTCGTCCCGCGACCGGTTTGGAAGTGGAATGGGAAGATTCGCAGGCGTCAAAATTCTCTCCTCAGAATCAAGTTCGCAGCACGGAAGCATACATATGGTGTCCCTATCGAAAATCGGGAGCGACGAAGTGGGAGTGAAAAACGGTTGCGACGAGGAAAAGTTGATGGATATCAAGATAAACTCTAAATTCTCAATACCTCGGAGACAGCCTACAGTCACCACTACTATCACCGCAACTAGACCCTGGCGGGAGTCCAAACCACTGCCAAAGCTACCACATTCCCCTCGTTGGCAGTATCTATCGCCGAGTGAATATGCACGGAACACAGTGCAGCAAAGGACATTACTAGCCAACCAAAAATTGAGGTATATGTCGCCAGCGGTTCATATAGTCAACCAGGATCGGGCCGCATGGAACGAGTACACAGGAGATCATTGCAAAGTTGCGGTACCTAGAGATGGAATTGGTAGCATTTCGAATTCACTAGGCAACGATGGCCTTAAAGACATTTCTAAATCTCTGGATGTCTGATATAGCAAGACATGAACGAAGTCTGCTATGAGATGTAACTTACCATCCAGAGTGGTGCAAAGTTATTTCTCATTCACCTTATAACATATATTTTGGGAAAGGAAATGACAATCCTTCCCTTGAGAATTGTGTGTGCTTTGGGCAATTTACTAAGATAACAGCATGAGGGTGAGGGTAAAGTGGTTAGGCTTCGCTCTCGCTCTAACCCTCGCTCTAACCCTCCAAATGTATTGGAGGATTTTTACCACTAGCACACAAGAGGAAAGGAGACAATATGAGCAGGAAAAAATTGTAATATTGGTCTGTCTGTCTACAATCTCTCAACTACGTACTACGTAGTAGTATGTTTCAGCATTACCGTACCAAGACATCCAATCGTGGCGTGTGTATTTTTTTGTTATCGGGTTCAGGGGATCCACTCAGCATTGTTTCCACGGGTCCACTTGCCCGATAGTGGATCTGCAGCGGTCTGATTGGCTGGGAGTGCATCGATAACAAGCTTTGTGCCTTGCCCGATGGAGACTAGTCAGGGCTCTTTGCGTCTGATTGGATGATTCGGGCATCCACAACGGGGCAAGATTTGCGTGGGTCACTGGGTGTGTGGTTATCGCGTCGCACAGACGGCCCCGATCGAGTTTTTCTCTTGCCGGAGCACATACTCCATGCGTACTATCGAGTGTGCACTATGGAGTATGTGGCTACGTGGCTGGGTGCTGGGACTATGGATCTTTCATACGTACACGTACCATGTTACATCATACTATTCGTATACAAGACACACCGTGCATACCATGTCGATACACGCAAAAAGACAATGGGCCTGCCGATCGCCAGCCCAGGCATGTGCCCAGCCAGATCTCGCCCATCGCATACTTAACCACTAGTCCCTTGCTGATCTAATTTTCGCGCGTTGTCTTTCTCTTCTCTTCTCGACATCTCTGAACTTCAATGTTGCACACCTAAACGCAGAATATGCGAATTGGCTCGTCTATAGGCGCAGGCCTGGCTCTTATCGCCCACGTGCACGCCTTGGCACCGCGCACTCAGGTTGCTGATGAATATGATTTTGTCGTGGTTGGTGGAGGTCAAGCTGGTCTCGTGGTCGGAGCTCGTCTGTCAGAAATCGCCAATTACACCGTCCTCGTCCTGGAAGCAGGGACCAATGGAGATGAATATCGAGAGCGCATTGGTATGTCGAAATTGCTATTCAATGCGCCAGTCGCGCTGACATGTCAAAGATACCCCCGCATACTCTTACTACGACTCGCTATGGACGACGCCAATGAATTGGGCATATTACACCGTCCCTCAATCCAATGCCGACAATCGCGAGGTGGAATGGCCCCGTGGTAAAGGACTCGGAGGTACGTATTCTCTCGAACCAATGACAATCGGGCAAAGTTGACAAAAACAGGCAGCTCTGCTATCAACGGATTATACATGACGCGCCCTGGTAAAGATGAGATCAATGCGTGGAAAGACCTGCTAGGAGATATGGATGGTGCAGACAATTGGTCGTGGGATTCATTCTATGCTGCAATGAAGAAGAGTGAAACGTTCACTCCTCCATCTGATGCAATTGCTACAGAGGGGAATATCACGTGGGATCTTTCCACTCATGGTACTCAGGGACCGATTCATGCATCTTACCCTGGATAGTACGTCATTCTCTTTACATATTCTTTGGATATTAAGCTAATTGTGCAGTACCTTCCCACAAGTCGGCGAATGGATAGAGTCTTTGGAGGCGATAGGCATCGCCCAGTCCAAAGAAATGTATGGTGGTGAAGTTTACGGTGGTGAGGTTTCGACGTCGAGTATCAACCCTACAAACTGGACGCGCTCGTACAGTCGGACAGGCTATCTCGACCCTCTCGCAGATAATGGCAACTACGACGTCGTGGCCGATGCATTTGTCATGCGCATTCTGTTCGACAGTTCCTCTCCGTCGGGTAATTTGACGGCAAATGGTGTTCAGTATACACTTGACGGCGGCAAGACAAATTGCACAGTCAAAGTCAACAAGGAGGTTGTTTTGGCGGCTGGCACGATTGGTAGCCCTGCTGTGCTAATGCACAGCGGTGTGGGTCCGAAGGACGTTCTTTCAGATGCCGGAGTTGACTTGGTGTCTGAACTCCCTGGCGTGGGTCAGCACCTTCAAGATCATTTGGTAAGTTGCCTCTTTCTTCTCAGAGGGCAGTCAACTGACGTGAATAGAGCGCTACAATCAAATGGAATACGAGTGTTGTCACCTCAGGGTCAATCTTCTACCAGAATCTGTCTGAAAAGGTTTGTCATCTTCTGATTTTCAACACTAGCAGCATGCTAACTATCGTAGAATGACACCCTCTATCTCTCTTACATTGATTCAGCCATCGCATACGTCAACTCTACGCTGATGTATGGTGATAATTTGAACTCTCTACAGAAGAATATCACCACTCAAATCGACTCGTACACGCTCAACACAACTTACGATGCAGGTGTCGTTGCAGGATACAAAGCAATTGCCAACATGACGGCAACCACCATTCTCGAGAGTTCCATCGGCCAAATTGAGCTCCTGTTCATGAACAGCGATTCAAATGGTGATATTGGCATCACTGCCGCTCTTCAACATCCTTACAGCCATGGCCGCATATATATCAACTCTTCGAATCCATTAGACTACCCTGTGATTGACCCGAATTATATTGACTTTTCTGCCGGTATGTACTCTCTCAAATATTCAACCCCACCAACTAACATATCAGACTATGAAATCCTCCGCGACGGCCTTAAACTCGCCCGCCAACTCGGCAACACCGAGCCTCTAAGCGGCTGCCTGACTGCCGAGACATCGCCAGGCTCCAAAGTCACGACCGACGATGACTGGCTCGACTGGATCCGCGAAGCTGCTGGTACCGAATTCCACCCTTCATCATCCTGTGCCATGCTCCCTCGGAACAAGGGCGGTGTAGTTGATGCCAACCTGCGCGTGTATGGTCTCGCCAATGTCCGTGTCGCAGACGCCAGTGTTGTCCCAATCGCTTTGTCGTCGCATCTTATGTCTTCGACGTACGGCGTTGCAGAGCAAGCTGGTAATATCCTTCGTGCCTACTACACGAACACGACTACGACAGGTGGCTCTGATCCTGGTTCTACGACCTCAGCGACAAGCACTGCGTTGAGCGCTCAGGCGACTACCGGCACTCTCACTACCCAAACGGCGCCGTCTAGTGGTATCCAGACCGTTCCTGCGGTGTCTGCTTGGGTTGCAATTGTTATCGCCGCAGCTGTTTCCATCTTCATTTCTTGTTAGAGCTCGAGCTGATTTTACCGACCATTTCAGTGTGCGACTTTCCATTTCGGTTTACATACATCATTCAGCACATATCAACTTTAATGATCCATGCCCAATTACCTTCAACACGACCAGCAACCCACGACTTCATGATGTTTATACCTTTTAACTATGCCTACGGCGTTTCATTTTTGTTTCATATGGAGTCTTTTTACATACAGAATATGGGGGAATTTATCGGAAGAAAGACATATACCCAGGAAGGCAGATAGGCAGGCAGGCAGGACAGACAGGTTTGGAAAGATTTGGTGTACCAATTTTTGTATTTTTCTTCATTTTCTTCACATTGTTTCTTGTATAGTCGGATGGGTGAGATAGACTTTTATATAGATCATGTCGAATGCACAATGTCCACAGAAAGATTGATATCATCAAACATATGATTATTTGGAAGTATATTTTGTACTACATCATCTTCTTACGTCTCTGTTTAGGGTATATGTAGGTAAGCTCAATGTTCGTTTCCTAAAACTGCGTAAATGTTAAGCGCGAGACAAGTTCAGTCAATTTCGCAAAGGAACATCGATTTAATTTATGAAATCATCCTACGAGAATTTAGACTCGCTGTTAGACATGAGCTTCGACTTTCTAGACATACTGATGTTTAGACGATCAGACCCCTGGCCCTCCAGGCTTCCATGCTACACCCTAGGCATCAGCCTCGGCCTCTTAACCTTAAAACAACCTCACCAAACAATCCAACCTCTCCCTCCAAAAATGAGATATACATAGTATACATCAAAATGACAAACCAACACCCCCTCTGGCCTCCCCATCCCAATCCACAGAATAAACATCCTCCCCCCCCCCCTCCCCCCCTCCCAAC
>LHCL01000011.1:182468-211539 GCA_001305275.1 Talaromyces verruculosus
AACGCTATGTCCCCTTAGCTGGGCTCTATGCAACTAACAGTTTATATACAGCTTACAATATCCATTTATGGCCTCTAGAAGGCTGCCAGGATCTCTAATAAATCGATTTCCAATCTAGTCTGTACCGTCCAACCGGTCAACCTAATAGTCACCTAGAAGCAGAATGAACATCGAATCAATATTTCGGTGAACTTCATGACACCTGTTGATTTTGCCGCACCAGCTCGAAAGGATCATAACTCCAATAATCACCTCCCGGATATTTGAACCTAGGATGTGCTCTGAATCGTCCGACGCACCTGTGCCGAAGTCCAAGGGAAAACGGATTCTGCGCCCCTTGATAGAGAAACTCATAAACCGCGGTATCATAGGATGTGTACTCATGAACCATAGATGCCTGACGGCGAATGGTCACACGCGGTCTTTCAATATTATTTCGTTCTTTCCATCTCAACTCCCCACGCATCGCCTCGAGAAGGTCATAGTACCCTTCCGTCAGTTTTCTGAAGACCAGAAAACTCAACTCAACAGACCTCAGCGTCGATGGCTGCGCAGCAAGCACATGTATCATATCGTCAATATCAACAATCAACCCCGAAATACCTAAATGCCGCAGTTTCTTCCATTTCCCAACAGGCATGATAGAGTCTAGTGGAAGCCAAGGCCCAAAATCACGCTCTGTCAGATACCGTCGACAGTAACGATGCTCCGCCTGAACACGGAGACCGATATGATACGGATCCTCGATAGACTCGAAAGCACGCTTCAAGTATCCGCTGCGAAACGATGACCAGCCCTCCGGTTCGTGCTGCTGTAAACATTCCTCTCGTCGCCAATCATCGGAGCCGTAATACTAGCCGTCAGCTAAAAGAGCGAGATCAAGACGCCCGAAACCAGGTTGCTGGAGTATTGTAACGAGATTGTCGTACTCTTCGCAAGGCTTGCCGAAGACTCGACAACTCAACCCTGTCTCTAGTTCATCCACATCAATAACGAATTCCGGGACACTGCATGTCTTGGAATCTTCTATATGCCTCGCAAGCTCACGCATAACAATCGAGAAGCCTCGCCATTTTGCCCTTTCCGTCTCTAAATCCCATGCCAGACACTCATACGGCGCCCACAACGCCTCCTCCTCCCTCGGCGGCCAACGGCCACAATCAACCGGATACCGGAAACCAACCGGAAACCCTTGAACCATGGGAGTCTTGCACATAGGGTAATCCAGAACCCCATGTGTCGCAGCCGTCAGCGTGATTCTTTTCAGCGCCGGGAATCGCTCTAATCCATATCGGAATGCTTCAATATCTGCGTCGGACGCAAGCACATCATCCTGCTGTTGCAGAAGCTGCTTATAGACCCGCCATGATTCTGCGATTGGTAATTCGGCGTCTAGTACTACTAGCCCTTCATCGTCTGTACGCTTTAGGCTATTTTCACTTTGTCGACATGCAACCACAAACCAATACGGAACCCCGCGTTGAGACGGTGGATATGCTTTATCAGGATCGGAATCATAGTCTTCACCGTCATCTTTAGAGTCGTATTTATCGTCTTCATCCTCTTCTCCAGATCCGGTGGTGATGCGAGAAAGAAGGACGTCATCCCATATGATCTCTGTGACTTGATGTCGGAATTGATCGTGATCAGCGATGGCGCGAAAGACTTGGATGTTGAGCGGGTTGGCGGATATGAAGACTCTTGAGAGGCGTAAGAATGCCCTCTTTTCCACAGCCTTGTTGGTCAATCGGACGTTTTGATGTCTTGATTGGATAGACGGGGTAGTACTGCTATTAGTAATTCAGCGGGAAGTCGCTCGAAAGCCGATGGTGAAGACATTATTGATGTTTATTTGTTTGATGTAGGTAGTCCAAGCTTAAGGGTAGCCAGAGTATAATTGCACTATCAGACCCTTGAATAGGTAACTACATATCTTAGCGCCAGCATTGAAATAGTTTCGCTGCGGGTACGCTATCCTCGAGTGGAGACGGATGTAGATTAGCCCTAATACGTAGCCCTAACGGCGTATTGAGCTCGTACGGTGTGAAGCTTATTTGATGGTTTATATTGCTAGACGACTCGAGGTAAGTTGTTGAAGTATGAAGAGAGAGAAAAGAAAGCAATGATATGAAGCCATCCCCAAAGACCGTGAACAGAGAGTATGGCCCTACTTGCATAACCCTATGTTGTAAGAACAGAGCATACTTGTTCTGTACAGATTTTAACCCGGCCGTTATACCTAGAAGAAAAGAACAGAATATGAAGACTTGTGGAAATGTGCTGAAAATGACCTCTACTCGTGCCAGGCAATCAATCGTGTGGGCGTACACGCAAATTGACCATGAGAAACATGTATTTCACATGCTTGCCCAGGTGATCCCCCAAGAAAGAAAAATCTTACCACTCATTTAGCTGCGTATTTTTGCAGCCCGGGCAAGTCCATCTACCGATTCGATATGTTCGTCTTTCCTTGCAATACAGGCAACGGTACTTCCCCGTGCTGAAAACTCCTTTTCTTTTGCACTTCGGCAATCTTTTTGGTGTCGACGACTCTAGTTCCTTGTTTTCAGCTTCTAAACGTGTAAGCCTCTGGGCCGTTTCTTCCATCTCAGCTCTTATTTGTTTTTCCAACTCTTGGTTCCCTATATTGCCTGTCAGTCTGAAACCTTTTTTCATGATGTTTGATCGGAGGGTTGATTCATACGCTGCTTTTGCGCCTCTTTCAATTCTTTCATTTCCAATAGATGCTCTTCTTTTAGCTTCTGCTCCAGTCTTGCTAATTCATCTCGAATCTCAAGTCCCGCTTCTGTCTGAATCAGGGGTTTTCCATCACGTAGCTCCTCTTGAAGTCGAGTTGAGGTTGGTCTATTTTTCAGCGTTGATTTGACCAACGCACGAGCATCATCTGCCCTTCCTGTCATTATCCTTCTTACAGTGGAACCACAATCAATCATATCTTTCCAAAACTTCTGTTTCAACTCTTCCTCTCGTCTTGTGCCCTCTTCCTCGGTCACTTTTTCCCACATAGTTGTGGCCAGAACGGCGTTTGCTAATGAGTTTTCACCGCAAAGCTTTTTCATCATGCGCAAGTTCTTGAGACTGGGTCCTTCCATGCGGATATCGGTGACGCGATGTAGATAGATAATTCCGGAAAGGAGGAGCCCTTCGTCATAGTTGTCCTTCATCCATGCAGCGATACGTCGAAGGATCTCGGTGTCGCTCAAGTTTGTGTCACTGAAACCGGGAGTATCGACAAGGACTACTTTCTTGCCATCGATTCTGCATGGAACGGCAAGGACGTCTTCCGTGTCTATTTACGGGAGATTAGTGCCATATTTTTCAATAACGAGATAGCAAGGTCTTACACGATGTGAGGTCATGACCAACTTGGAGGTCTTTTCCCGTCACGGCTTTGATCAATGAAGTCTTCCCAGTACCAGTCTGCCCAAATACCGCTATCACAATAGGCGGCGAGTTGTCGTCGATGGTATCATCGTCATCACTTGAGTCGGAAAAATCGACAGATCGTGGCCCGTTGACTGTAGGAACAGTTTCTAAACCTTCGTAACCAGAATCTCGTCGCAAGGCTGAGCGGTTGTATCCATTAGACTCTTGCGTCGCTTCGGTGCGTTGAACATAAGGCGGCGGTACTTCATTTATGAGAGGAGTAAAGTGAGGGGTTGAAACGACTGAAATAGAAGTGTCAAGTTCATGGATGACTGGATCAGGGCTATCCCAGGAATCATCCCAGGCACCAGGCATTGAGATATTTCGGGGCATTGTGTTATACTTTCGCTCGAAAACGTTGCGTATCGAAACAGAAGCAGAAGAGAAAAAAGAAAGCTCTTATCTCCTGTGGTAACGACAGACTTTATAAGTTGCCATGGTGGGCTGGCCAAGTATCTCAGCCTTGTTGTGTTCACTTTGAACAAGGCTGGGTACTGCGGCTGTACCATGAACCCTATATAGATCACGAAACCTTCGGCATGCAAGGCTATAGATTTGAGTCCTAGGCTAGCTGTATCACCAAGTACTTGATTTCAACTATATACACCAATGGTAAGTAGCCGACTGACGTGGCTCCATTGAGGGCAGTCATGCCATCCTTGAAGATTCGATATCATGCATGCAACAGTGACCATGCACACGGCGAGTCAGAGTATAATTTTATCTCTAGTATCTATCAACCCTAATAGTCAGTTCATGCTATATAGGCATTGTAACTCTAATCCAAAACGGAAATCCGCGTGCTTGTACGACGGCATAGCGACATTTTCTCCCGCTTCGTTCATACGTTGATGGATTGAAAATGAGGTTTGTAATATTAATGACATGTACTGAGGCTTAGAAACAAGAGCCTCCAGATGTCAAATCCAACAGGGTCTAGACATGTCTTGTTCCAGAGTAGTTCTTAGCCCTAATAGCCCTACAATACAAGGCACCTACCCAAATCACTGGAAATTCAATGAGTGAACGTCCATTGACTCATTATTCAGCTGGAAATCGGTCAAAATACAACAATCACACGTGGTCAACGCTCTCCCTCTCCCTCTGCTCTTGATTTTCGAACACATACTTTTCCAAAGCGTCTACTATCAACTCCCTTCTCAAACAAAATATCCAACTCCTCAAAGGTTCTTCCCCTTGTCTCCGGCAAACATAGCCAACACCAAGCACTACACACCGTCGCGATTCCTGCAAAGAGAATGCCCACTTTCCCCCTCCAATTTCCCTGGTCCTAATCAATCGCATACGGGATACTCACCCCGAAGATGATATTGCAGATGTGGCAGCTAACCGTCGCAAGCCCGATCATCCCGCGTAATTGCACAGACGGGATTTCGGTTAGGATAGTGAAGCACGCCGGCCCGATTGTTATGTCGTAAGTAAACAGGCAGACGAGGATTAGGGAGCATTGTGCCCAGATGGGCGCGATATTTTGTGAGCCCGAACGGGCTTGCGGGATTACGTCGAGGATGCCGATTAGAAAGAGTAACAACGCGATAGCGAGTGTGCCCCAGATGCATAGGGGGCGACGACCAAGTTTCGAAATGAGCGGCCACGAAACGATCGTACCTATGAAACCTATGGACGTGAGGCCGACATTCATGGAGAAGGCGTCTGAGGAGTTTAGTCCGGCGCGCTGAAAGAATTGCACGGCGTAGTTGACGTACAGGACTTGACCTGAGAGTGGCTGGATGCTGTAAACCATAACGGAGATGATCAGCGGGCGGAGGTCAGACCCACGGGAACAGTCGAGGTAGTTGTGATGTTTGGTCAATTCTGCTTCGAGGCGAAGGGTGTGTTGGATGTTGGTGAGGGTGGGCGTGACGTCGACTTTTTGACGAGGAGGAGGTGAAGCGCGTTAGTGCTTCCTTTGCATCCTCGAGTTGGCCTTTACGGGTGAGCCACCAGGGGGAGTTTGGGCAGAAGACCACAAAGGCTAAGATGAGCAAGGCCGGTGCCCATTGCGAGGCGTAGGGGATGCGGTACGCCCACTGCGACGAGAGAGTATTTGTTCCCTTCAATTCGCCCGAGGCAATCAGTTGGCCCACTACAAAGCCGAGATTCACCATTGACCCTGCCACGCCACGGAGGACGAGCGGGCAAACTTCACCGATGTAGGCGGAGGCGACAACCGGATAGAAAGAGATAACTGTGTCGTTGAAGAGTTCGCCGAGGAATAGTACGGCGGGTGTATTAGCAAAGAACTCCATAAAGATAAAGGCGATTGACAGCACAGAACAAGCAGTAAGAGTGACCTTTGGTCCGAAGCGGTCGTACACCCAACCTGAGAAAAGGGCCGCCAATGACACCACCGATACTGTTGGCGTAGTTGAATGCACCGTTCCAGGCTGCGCTCACGACATATTCGTCATTGTACAGGTAACCGAACTGCTCCTTAAGGAATCTAGTCCGACAATACTGCCAACAAGAGCGCCATCGAAGCCTTTGAGGACGACAGCGACGCTGATCATGATGGACCACAGGACAGCTGGCTTGTACAGTCTGACAGCTTCCCAGAAGCTGAGCGCGTGTTGGGTTTGCGTATACAGCTGGGACTGCTCGGCCTGCCAGACGGCATCTTCTGTGTAGTCTAGAGATTTGCCTGTTGCAGAGGGGGCTTTGTCGTGCTGGTCTGCCATTGTGACTGTGTATTTGCGAACGTTGCATGGATCCCTAGCTGACGGTGGGAAGAGCCCGTCAAATTACATACTTTCCATTACCGTACCAACTCCTGCTCAATGATCAGTCCGAAATGGATGATAAGCTATCACGAGGACACTCCATTGTTCCAAGCTGGCGATGGCCCAAAGAAGCAACTGTAGCAGTCCTCGGAGCATCTGCCGAGGTGTTGATAGTTGATAGCTAATTTTGCGCCATAGGTACTGCCTAAACCGAATCAAGGAAAATTAACAGTTGAGTTTTGGAGGTGGAGCAGTGGTGGTGGGCCCTAAGCTTGAAGCTTACCGCGAGGAAAATTTCCAAATCGGGCAATTTTTCCAGCGGCTTCAGGTTTCTTGTTCGGACTTGGTCTTGTGCTGAGCTGCCTTGTATATATTAGTACAAAAGCATCTTCTGATAAGACTCCCGACTCAACGTTCGTGCAATCTTCTACGTCTTTCGCCAGAGAGTCAGAGCGACCGCAACCGCCACCATGTCCCCGCAACCAACACAGATAACCCTAACTCCAACTGAAATCACTAGCCAAAAAAAATCTCCTCGCACAACCTCCAATCCGCCATCGAAGCCCTCCATCGTGATGGCCTCGTCGTCCTCAGCAACGCCGTCTCCACAGACTACCTGGACAAACTAAACGAGCCGATGGTCCCAGAGGCAAAAACGCTCTACGAGCGATCTTCAACCCACCGCAACTTCGGCGCAAAAACCGGCAATATCCAGCAGGAGCCCGTCCTCGAGAAAGACTATGTGTTTCAAGATGTCGTCGCGAACCGTTTTGCCTTGCAGGATGTCGAGTGTATGTTCGGTCCTCGGCCTTCACTCCGGTTCTACAGTGCGAATACGGCGTTCAAGGCAACGAATCGGCAACCCGTGCACGTCGATGTGAATTTCGACTTTCCCAAGATACCCTGGGGATACGCGATTAATATCAATCTTGTTGAGACGACGCCGGAGTATGGGGCTACGGAGGTGTGGCTCGGTAGCCACACTGATACAACCAGGGATGTGCTTGATCCGCAGTACGCACACAAGCAAGTACGCGAAGATCTCCTCGATGAACGTCGAAAGATTGGAAAGGGAGGGATTCAGCCGGAACGACTGCCAAAGGGCAGCTTGGTTATTCGCGACATGAGGCTCTGGCATGCGGGGATGCAGAATACTACGGATGAACCGAGGGTTATGCTTGTTACGATTCTGTTCCCGCATTGGTATCGGAGCCAGCAGAAGATTCTTTTGCCGGGAGCTTTGGAGGAAACAATTAAGGGGTGGGAGGGGGTTGATGCGCAGGTGGAGTGGGTGGAGGAAGGGTATGATTATTTGCAGGGCAGACATGACCACGACTTCGCCTTGAAGCCTTAGTGAGGACGCGTTATTTATTCATTTATTCGTGTGAAATAAAAGTCTGCTACTATCAAACGAGGTGTAACATCTCCCCTAATCCCTTGACAACCCCAATACAACCAACCCGGCTCATCTCTTCAGCACCGGCTTATAATCTTTACTTAGCCACACCTGTTCCATTAGCTCACACACCTTTTGTAATGACTGTATTCTACGCAGCCTATACATGTTCATCAATCGCTGCTTGACAAATTCGCGGTCCTCAGGCTCGGTCGCCTCACATCCGGCCGTAAACAGCGGCCAGACATGGGTGGATATCAGAGTCGATGAGATAGGTACGGAAGCCATAGAGCCAATGGATCGCCGTACCTGAGACAGTGTAAGCTCGTGCGGAGCTCCAATGTCGTAGATGACCCGGTAGAGGTAGATGAGGGCAGCTGAGCGGTGTGCTTCTGTTGTGTGTCTTTGATGATCCGATGGACTGGCTGCAAAATTCATGGACGTTAGCTCATTTTCGACCTGTTGCCCAGCAAACATAAGATCTGCCAAAGTCGCGTTTCTATTTTTTTCATCATCGTCGTCGTTGTCATCATATGACAAGGCGGCGGCATCCTTTCGTGCCTTTAGCTCGCTGACCCGAGCCAAGGCTTGCAGGATTGCCGGGTGGTATCCTTTGAAGATTCCAGATCAAGGGACCTGGGAGATGCACATGTATCTCCTTCCTTGCTTGGCCAGCAGTGATAAATTAGCGGCTCAGTGCCCCTGGAAACTGTGGATAGCATATCGTGGTAGAGTATTTGACTGAGGAGGAAGTGCGCACTCGGCGTTGTCATGGATTGCGGACCGCCTCGAGCTACTATTATCTCCTTCGCGCCAATTAGGTGATTGACATCGCTGTCGCCGGAAATGTCGAATTGCTTACTCATCTCAAGAAGCAGGATTGAAGCTAGTGTAGCGTCACTTCGGGCTGCGATGGTGAGATCTTGAGCCAGCGTCTCTCTCAGTGATGCAATGGCGTTGATACAGTAATTCTGCGCGGCGATGGCGAGAGGGCTTGAATCAGGATTAGACTCCGAGACTGCCAGATGACTAGCTGCAATTGAAAGGACGGCATAGCGCACCGGACTGCTCGAATCGCAGAGTGACATTGGAGTCAGGTACATCTGAAATGGATTCGTCTGATTGACGGGCGTTATGCATAGTAGTGGGGATATATGGGCAGGCCGGGGACACTTGTGGACCCTATATGCTCGACAAAAAGAGCGGTAGGGCCAAGAGCGTCAATAATGAAGGTCTTAATGGCTATAAAAGTCTGTGGCCAAGTAGAATTTGGTTCGACTATCTCCATCTTCTTGGGGGTGGTCCGATGCGCGACGCGCTCCAGCAGGGCAGGGTCGTTATCATACTCTCTGACGATTTCTTCGGGGATAGGCGTCATGTTTTCAACGTTTTCAAGATCGTAGCTCTTGCAGCTGAATCACGACGGTGATGATGACGACCCAAGACGACAGGCTCTCCGTGCTTGGTCCGACCCAGGTTCAAGAACTACAATGCGGGTGCTGGGAATCGCCGCGCAGAGAATTTACAGTTGCGTGAATATAATCAAAACATCTTGACGCAGTGGCTGGCAGTGTTTATATTCTCATCAGCAGAAGTTAAGGAATTTGGGCCTAGTGAGGGGGGCGCTGAGCCGCCTCTAGCCGTAAACAACACAACAAAACTACGTTAACTAACTACAGATTTTAGCTATATACTTATATAGTAGTATATGAACAGATCTATCATCGCAGAGAAAATCATCTACTCGCTTTATTTGAGTCTGTGACTCTGTCAATGGCACGGCCTCAAGCCGCTGCTGATCTAGTTGCTAGATCTGGGAGTGTGAACGTGAAAGACGATGGCGGAGACAGCGATTACGTACATGACTTGTATTAACTATGTCAGGATAAAACCGTAGCACAAAACCATCGAAATCCGGCCATTTGAGTACTGGCCTACAGTTATCACTGGAATTAGGTTGGGTAACCAAATATCATAGTAGCCCCACCTCATGCTATCTTGACCTCAACCATATACTTGTCATCGACTTTATTGTTGCGCAAGAAGGTAGGTTCATATGAGTAATCATCGGGTCCTTTGGAATTCTATGATAAACCCAGACACGTGTTTGTCAGAATGAATTTAAGTAATATAATCTCCCTGTTTATTAAAATCTCATGCTGCTGACGGTATCCATCTTGAGCGTCTAGTTGGTGTCATAAAAAATCCTTGTCGTCATAGGTTCACCTTGTCGGCGCAAGAGACGGAGAATATCTCGTATATATTTGCCCTCGTAAATATATCATGGAGGGTTTCGTGCGTAGTAGCGCTGCGGGACAAATCCTACGCCTAATCACTCGAAACCGAATCTTGCAATATCCCGATGAAAAGCCGGATTTTCAATGTCCAACATGTTATGCCGACACGGCTGCGCCAGAGACTCTGTTCAAGCGTGAATCGAACGAAGATGAAATTTCTCAGACAGACATTGCCGGCAATGACGAACAAAGACCCAGAGTACCGGCCTTAGAGCGACTAGAGACCGCACCTATTGCAGAATACTCCGAGGCTGGAATAGACGGCCATGCTCGCCGCTCGTCCACTACCACCACGCTGAGCAGGATCCCGACGATCGCCGATGCGAGGAAAGTTCACACTCGAGCAGAGCTAGAGAACCTCTACGTGGCAGCGACGCAGAACGAGGAATCGAGAGCCGCTCGCGCCCAACCCATCGCACCAACAAAGACCTCCGACGGCACAATCTTGGTCGATTGGTATACTTCGGATGATCCCGAAAACCCGCAAAATTGGTCGAGCACCAAGAAGGCACTAGTCGTCCTCCAAATCTACCTCTATACCCTCGCCGTCTATATGGGTTCGTCCATCTACTCGCCCAGCACTGCAGCAGTTCAAGAGAGGTTTGGTGTCTCTCCGACGGCAGCATCGCTCGGCTTATCTCTCTACGTGTTGGGATATGGTGTCGGTCCCTTGATCTTCTCCCCTCTCAGTGAAATACCCAGCATCGGCCGCAATCCCCCGTATATCATCACATTTGGACTCTTCGTGATACTCAGCATTCCGACCGCTGTTGTCGGCAATTTCGGTGGGCTCCTAGTCCTCCGCTTCCTGCAAGGCTTCTTCGGCAGCCCTTGTTTAGCTACAGGCGGTGCCAGCATTGGCGACGTCTATAGTCTGCTAAAGCTACCTTATGGCTTAACCGCCTGGGCTGCATTTGCGACTTTAGGACCAGCGCTAGGACCGGTTATCTCTGGATTTAGTATTCCGGTCAAGGGTTGGCGATGGTCCCTCTGGGAGATTGTTTGGATGTCCGCGCCAATATTTATTGTCATGTTCTTTTTCCTTCCTGAGACATTTCCAGATGCCATTCTCCTGACAAGGGCCCGACGGCTGAGACGGTTGACGGGAAATGAGAAGCTTATGTCTCAGTCGGAGATCAACCAGAAGAAGCTCACATTCACGCACGTGGCAGCCGAGGCTCTCTACCGCCCCTTCCAAATTGTCATCCTGGACCCTGCTGTTCTCTTCGTGAATGTTTATACCAGTCTCATCTACGGGATTTACTACTCCTTCTTTGAGGTTTTCCCAATTGTCTACATCGGTATATACGGCTTTAATCTTGGTCAAATGGGCCTCGTATTTCTTAGTATCGCCATTGCCCTCTTTACCGCGGTTCCTCTGTACTTCCTCTATCTCTACACGGTCTTCGAGCCCGAGCTTAAAACCAAGGGTCTTTTGCCTCCCGAAAGACGGTTGATTCCAGCACTTTTCGCATGTTTCCTTCCCCCTGTTGGACTGTTCCTTTTTGGCTGGACTTCTCGCTCAAGCGTCTACTGGATTGTCTCCGTGGTTGGAATTCTCATCTTTGCCATTGGTATATTCCAGGTTATTCAATGCTTATTCATCTATACTCCCTTGACATATCCACAGTATGCCGCCAGTCTGTTTGCAATGAACGACTTCATGCGAAGCGCGCTCGCTTGTGGTGCTATCCTCTTTGCTCGTCCACTGTTTATTAATTTGGGCGTCGGTCCAGGTGTCAGTTTGTTGGCTGGTTTGACGTGCGGCTGCATTGGAGGAATGTTCGCACTCTATCATTTTGGTGCAGCACTCAGAACTCGCAGCAGATTTACGGCGAAATGAAGCAATTGCATATGTACTGGTCTTGTCGCTCCCCATACTCGTTCCTTGGTGGTGGTCTGCCACAGCTCACGTAAACCACGCACCGCTTAGAGCTGGCAAAAGGTTTGGGTTCAACCCTAACCCCGATCACATATTGGAGGATTTTTACACTAGCACAAAACTGGCAAAGGAATGATATGGGCAGAAAAAAAAGGTGTAATATTGATCTGTCTCCCTACATTTTTATCTGCGATTCCTGTCCCTTTTATATATGCGAGTCCCATACAAATATCCGACTGCAATTCTTTCAATCTGTGTGTCGGGGAATACTGAAACTAGGCCTGTATCAAGGATCAATGGTGTGTCAATTTGGTGTCAAATAGTTAGGTGGGTAATGGACCAATGGTTATGTAATTTATATGGTTATAGAATTCTGTTAGATTATAAGGCAAAACGATGTCATGGAATTAGCTACGAAGAAAAGGAACAAAGAAATCTCATGATATCTTGGCCGGCTTACCGTTATATTACGTTCACATGACCGTAAGCCAGTCCTTTAAAATGACGGTATGGCGGCGTTATGTTTCCTAGATTAGCAGGAGTATGGAGATGAAATTAATTAACCATAGACAAAATACATACTGCAATTGCCGATAGCTCCGTACTGTCGGAAACAACAAACTACCGTCGAGTTAAGAAATTATGATTTGAA
Organism: Talaromyces verruculosus; assembly: GCA_001305275.1. NCBI lineage: Eukaryota > Fungi > Ascomycota > Eurotiomycetes > Eurotiales > Trichocomaceae > Talaromyces > Talaromyces verruculosus. Next base: position 194,884 of record LHCL01000011.1, read on the forward strand.
ATCAAGATTATATCCAACGTTCAGGGAAAAAGTGGCCCTTCGGTTACCGATTATGTGAAGTAGTCTTAGGGCGAAGCGGTACATGTGATATAGCCTCTGTTTTGAAGCTATTCCCAGTCTCGAAGCTCTTCACCTTACACCTCTAGTACGTAATCGGGTCCAATAAATCTTGAAGCGATTCCAGGGGGCCATTCCATGCTCTGCCTTACAGGAACCATGGTATGGCTTCTATCCAATGTCATCCGGATCTACCTTTATGGCGTGAGTTCGGTTGGTTTCATCCCCCATACTCGTCGACTGTAATGCTCATCAGCCAATGTCAACAGATAATAAGAAAGATAACCTCACGTGTAATGATAGATATGTAGCTTCGGGTTCTTCAGTTCCGCGCGCACCTTAGCTACATATACCCTGACCTCGTCTGGGGACCACGGTACAGGTGCACCATGTTTTGTTAATAACCACATAGCCCAACCCTCAAGTCCCGAGGACCAGTGCTCCATATTAATCGCACCAGCATCTTTTAACTGAGGATCCTTAGGCCACGCGCCAATAGGACATTTATACAGCTTTTCGTGGACATTTATAAAACCTGCCTTCTCGATGGCGGCTCGCATCGTTGTCTGTGTATTTAGTGGTCGTCCTGATCGCTCACCGCACCCTAGAAAGTTTGCACCCCATCCTGCTAGCAGGCTGTCTTCAGGAAGTGTTCCGTCATCCGACATGACACGCACGTCCAATTCGGTTTGCTCAATCCACCCACCGGGTTTGAGATTGCTAAGGGTATTTCATGAGCTCCACTATATCAGTTTCCGTTTCAAGAAATGACCAATGCTTACTCATAGCATTTCTTATACACATCGTCCCACTCCTCAGGTGTGAATGCTCCCAGTAGAAGTCTCATATGTATAAGATCAAACTTTCGTCGCCATGTCCATTCTTCAAGGACATCATCGACTTCCAGAATGCAATTTGGCGGAACCCAGCCAACTGGGGGAGGATATAAGTCGATTCCGCGTACGGTAGCTGAAGCAGATAGTTAGATCCGAACTTGGATCAAAGTTAGGACTACTTACCAGACTCGTACATGTCTGCTACATCGCTAGAATATTTGTTAGAATCTTGCAGCTCATGACCGTAGAAAAATGTCAGCCTTACATGGCCCATGAACCCTTCCCAGTGCCGATGTCGAGAATGTGCTGTTTTCATTAGGCTTTGCTTCCTTCTTGTGAATCATTCCTGAATGTAGACGTACCTCTGGTGAATCTCCAATGGGAGCTCTATGCAGTCGATTCGGCTCGTGGTAGTCAAGGACGAAATACATGAAATGTCTTATTTCCATCAGCCTCCGTTATGGGACGTGTGCGGGGTGTTAATACCCTGCTTCCATAGTTTCGAATTGTTTTTCGTCAGATGGCCCCCTACCCCCATATTTCAGATCCGTATATTACCCTCGTCTTCATTGTGCTTACCAATATTTATGTTCGCGAAAACTTTGATATCTATTATGCAAGGTGTCATCATTCAAGTCTGACATCTACCGCTTCTTCTTGGAACGCACCGTCGCCCATTTTCAGACAGTCCCCTGTAAATACTTGAAGTGACTGAGGTTGACTCCCTATGATCGAATAATCTTAGTTCTGAGCAGACAACAAGTGATGAGCATTGTCGTACGATGCTGAGTCGTCTTGCCCCCAGGCCGAGTCGTTTTCAAATTGCTCGTCCTAGGCTATGATTAGTTTACAGCAGCCATAAATAATGGACGACGGAAAGAGTGGACAGAAGCCAGGAACAATTGTTAGAAGGGCTCAACGAAACAGGAATTCGTGTAGGGTAGCAATAGTTGCCATATCGGTCACCTGCCGGGCGCTAATAGAAATGTGTGTAGGGAGTATGCGTAGTACAGTATAGGAAAACTTGGATGTTGCTTACGACGTCAATCGCAGGAGGATTGCCTTCATCGTTTGTTGCCATGACTAGTAACTCATTCGTTCAATGCCGCTTCAGAAAGGAAAACGCGAGTTCTGTTCTTGCAGTCGTTGTTCTTGTAGCCGTTGCTTTATGGCGGGAACTTGCGGGAGAGTAATATCGGCGACTGGCGGATATCGGTAACGGGTGCCAGTATTTGTTCCCGAGACTATCTTCAGTGGAGCCTGCAGAGAGAAGGTGCCTAGCATGTCAGGGGACCATAGCTGCGTCAGCAATGGTACGTGCAGTCTCATGATGAGCTTGGCAGAACCGATCGGCGCGCACAGAGGATAACAAAACACGTCTCATTCGCTGCCTTCCTTGTTTGCAACGTGGCATTCGCTGTCCGAGGTACATAACGTTGACAGCTCACCGTTCAGAGTGGGTTCAAATGGACTGGACGCACAACCCCCCTGTCGACGGATTTTCTTCAGATGCAATTACCCCGCACCTAGGAAAGAAGCGGTCATGATCCCGGCATACAAATAATTCCTCCCGAGAATAACAGTATATCCTACTTAGCTGGCAAAGACCGGTTGAGAAAGAACCCTTGTCAACCGATCTCACAATCCTTATTAGACAGACATGGCTGCAGAGCAAGTTCCGGCCACGCGGGTTTTTGCCGGAGTCACCATTCCCGATACGCCGCTGATCACCAAGGCCCTCGAATTTGCACGTATACACTTGGAGGACTATGCATACAATCATATCTACCGGTCCCTGTTACTTGGCTTCATTATTTCTGACAAGATCCCCGAGTTGAAGGATCGAGATAGGGAGGCACATGCCATTGCAGCTCTTTTACATGACCTGGGCTGGGACTATACAGGAAAGCTCATTTCGAAAGACCGCCGTTTCGAAGTGGACGGCGCTGATGCGGCCCGTGATTTTCTTCGTCGCGAAGGAGTGACGGCGGAATGGGACAAGCATCGTCTGCAGCTTGTTTGGGATGCTATTGCTCTACACACTATTGGCAGCATTGTCTTCTACAAAGAGCCGGAGGTGCAAGCGTGTGCATATGGTATCTGGGCGGACTTTCAAGGACCCGATCGAGTCCCTAACGGCCTCTTAACATGGGAGGAGTATAATAAAGTCGTCGCCGAATTGCCCAGGCTGGAACTGATGAAAGGGCTCAAAGGAGTCATGTGTAACCTCTGTATTACCAAGCCTGACACGACATACGACAACACCGTCGGGGAGTGGGGTGATAAATATGTGGAGGGATATAGTCGAAAGGGCAAGCTCACCCAAGATCTCTTGGACACTTGCGATTTGGACACTTTATGAGACGTCACAAGTAGCGATGGCAACTGGCTAATATCATGTAAAAGGTCAAAGTCAATCTCAGTGTCAAACGAAAAGCCATGTTTCCTCTCACAGGAACTCCGCTGTGGAATTTGATTTCTGATTGTCGTTCCTTGCATATTATCTAAACCAAGAACTGTTATGCATGATGCTTTGTGTCACGGAACAGGTCCGGTATTCTGGGCCAGTCTAGAACTACTAATAATTTAAAAGCATTTGATGAGGAAAGGAGGAAGGCCACAATGTTGGGACCGTAGCGAACAGCCTTCCTCGAGAGAATACAGACCCCTACGGTTTACTAGCCATACCGGACCCGTACTACTACGCTCTCGTAAAAGCCCCTCTCACAATCATGATCTGTTTTTAAGTAAGTAATCGGGTTGGTGTGATGTGCCAACCCGGCTTTTAAGGGAGCAATATCAAATACCATCATTGTAGTTCGTAGGGCTTAGTGCATGTGACTCGTCACTCCAGTACATAAACGATATGAGCATTCTTTTCACGGCATCATTCTGATTGAACGAGCATGCTACCCCGAAGTATGTCCACAAGGTGTAAAATGGATAACACTGCAATCCTTCTCATTGGTCTGGCCTTGATATTTTGTAACTACGTAGATAGTACATAATACTATTTAACAAAATCCTTAACTACACAAGGAATGTGCAAAAGCTATATCATGCACCAGGAATCGTCCTCGAAATTATTCCAAACTGTTTAGCCGCCTTGTCATCATCCATCGCTTAGCCATGAAGTAAGTTCGCCATCCTTTTGATCCGAATTCAAAATGGCAACCAAACGATCCGCCGTGAGATGGTCATTCACCTTCTGCATCCGATGCGCATATTTCAACTTTCCGTGCTCGAAAATCAACTCACCCCCTTGCTGATCTGAAGGACCACTTTTCAATGCGGACCAGCCGTGCTTCCATCTCTGCTGAAGATCTTTGAATACAGCACCAGGAAAGGAGCGGTCCGAGTATGATGGCGGTTCGGTGAATCCCTCGTAAGTTCTCTTCATGCTCAGCTTTTCATATATCTTCCCCGACGGATCGGTATATATGGGGTATGCATCAGAGGTTTCTTCCAAGTACGGCCCGATAAGGGTGTGATCGCCGCAGCCAATTATGATTACCTGTGCTGGTTTGCGTTGGGGTGGTATTGTGGCAAGTAACTCTCGCGTAAGTTGGGCGGCGAGCGAACGGACGTAGCTCTGATCATAGGCGCAGAAAAAATGCCTTACTAATCAATGCGTTAATTCTCATCTAACTACAGCATACCTAAAGGCTTTTCTCATCGTTCCAAGGGAGAGCTTGACGCAAAAGCGACTTACTGAAAATGACTATAGTGGTGACCGACTCGCCCTTTCCAGCCACAAGCTCACCAAAGCGAACGGACTTGCCGTTTTTGGATTTGAGTTCGATCTCATATGCTTCGTGTAGGGTCTCATCCGTCAAGAATTGAGATTTATTTTGTATGGACATGTTGTGGGCATCTCGAAGAACGCATACCTAGGTAGTTATATTCTCTTTATATACTCTGAAGACGGAAAGATAGCCTACTGCCAAATACTTATATACATCCATGGATATATTGACCGAAAATCGAAAAAGCGTCCGCCACCGTTGTGGTGACATCAACGACAACTCCTCCCCGCAATCTGTCCACGAGGTCATACACATGTACCTTCTATTTTTTATGGGGCGTGGTGCACGCTGCCATCAAGGAAATCTGCTTTCGAATTTGAAAAAGATGGTCATCGTGGCTATAGCCAGACAAACACAAGACTACTCGGCACAAAACATCAGCCTGAAACCAAAACGCAATGTAAGCACTAACTGTCGATCTTGCAGTCAGTTCTTATCCAGATTGTGGCGCCGAATTGATGGGTTCTTCTGATTGCACGACCCGTTGCCAGCTGTGCTGGTGTACCTGTCGAATAGCTATATCGTATCCCTGCCCTTGTTCCAAAACGTCGTGGAAGTTCCGCTGATGGTCGGAAGCACCACATATTTCTTCCAACTAGCTAGTGTGGATGGCCTTTTCCTCGGAAACATTGTTTAAAGATTAATATTGAACTGAAAATATTGACTATTCCTATGGAATATATATACATATAATTTGCTTCCAAGGTTCACATCCTCGACTATAGAGAGTATGTTACTCTCCATAGATCAATGAGTCGATAAGGCTAAAGTAAACCCAGCTCAACGAGATAATACGCCTCGAGGAGATTAAAATGTTCTGATTAGAGCGCTGCCTATAACTATAAAGGCCATATAAAGATCCTATACAAAGGTTCTAGCCCTCGTATAAAGACTCCCATATATCGGCCGGGGTGCTTCGCGTCGATGCTGCCACGTCAGTGTGGCTGAAGCAGCTGGAAGGATGTCAACTGCAGGACCAATCTACGAAGTCGGGGGGAAATGAAACAGTAAGTTAGATTGATAGGGTCTTATTTAATCTTTAAATTGCGCATGATAACCTTTGCACGAGCTCTCTAGGAACCAGCTCTCTGTTATCCAAATTTTCAATAATCTAACAGTCAATAATATGAGTCCCAAACTAACTACTTATTCAAATTGCTGATTTTATGGTCAAAGTGCTCGAAGCTCGTCTTGGGAAGGCTCTGCTCCTGAAGAATGTAAGGTACTCCTCTTCCAGGTTCGGACCTTCTCTAAAGGATGAAGTAGGTCGTCAACGCCATCAGGGAACTTGTACAGGAGTGCATCTTTATTGGTGATGACTCAGGAATTGCGCTCCAAACTATGGATGATTCAAGATTCACTTTGATTTCAATGATACTCAGGTCTGAGGTGTTCGCTTCATTTCAATGTGACCGAAATGTGGACTTTGGAATCGACCTCAATTGTCTGGTGAAACTATTGCAATGCGCCGGCGATGACGATACCCTTACTCTTAAGGCCGAAGACGACTCAGATACCGTTAACCTGACTTTTGGGAACCCAGAAGACAACTGTGTCACTGTGTGTGAAATACAATGCAAGGACATCGATCCAGAAAACGTGGGAATGCCAGAAATAGACTACGATGCTGTCATCACAATGCCTTCATCCAAACTTAAGCAGATCTGCAATAATCTGTTCCAGCTGTCGGCAATAGGTTAGTGTAGTCTCCGGAATTCTACTTATTAGGGAGAGCTAATTTGTCTTGGTAGTGGCAATTGAATGCACCAAAGAAGGTGTTAAATTCTCTTCCATTGGAGATGTTGGTTCTGCTAAGGTTACTTTGCCGCCGAGCGATAATGGGAAAGTCGAAATAGACTTAACAAAACCAGTGACTCTGAACTTCTCTCTGAAGTACTTGGTTGCCATTTGCAAGTCTCATGAGATATCCTCTCAAGTCCGACTAAGCCTGTCAACGGAGCAACCCCTCTTATTGGAATACTCTCTGGGAAACAACAGCTTCCTGCGATTCTATCTAGCTCCAAATATTTGATTGACGCTATCTGGCTTACTGTAATGGCTGTGCTATCTCCCATTGTGCAGACTGGTGATGAGGATTAAGAGTTTTTGTGGATGAGCGATGAGTGGACTTTTCAAGTTAGATATAATAATGTGAATATTTTGTTACCTCTGATCAGATCTCCTGGGCTACTGCAGAGGATCACCTTAAACAATGATGGATAGACTGTAGTACAGGTGACTGGATTACTCATATCATCTACTCAAATCCCTGAGATGTTGATGGACAGTTCTGGGTTGTACTTGTAAACAACAACCGAAAATCAGCTGAAGAACGTGAAATCGAGGAACGTATTGCTACGGCAGATGTGTCCCACAGCGGACGTTCTCTTTTTCGAACGTCATCAGAATGCCTTGAGATTACGGGCCCGCATGGCAGCCATTTTACGTCTAGTGTATGTGCCAATGAGGGAACCCCTTTGGCTTTTTCGAAGACGTTTCGAAGGCGATAGAATTCCATTCGGGCTTGCTAGGGTATACATTAAAATTATTCTTATGGGCTTGGACTATCTTCATAAAAAAAGTGCAAAATTGTGCATATAGATATGCTTTTGTCTGAAATTTAATCTGGACGAGAAACCAAGGCTTATAACTTTGGATTGATCTAAAACTCGACAATATCATGGCCTCATTCGAGGATCCGGCTGTGCTCGACGACCTTATGAACTCTTACTTTGATCAATCAATAGAATACAAACTCGGCAAATCGGGTCGACTCGTGTATCAATATCATAATGAGTTCGGGCTTCTGAGGAAGCCAAGGAATATATACCAGAAATTGTCGACTTTGGAACATCTACAATCCTATATCGCGAGGGGTGACTTGGGTTATTTATCCGATTCAGCCGAATGGTTATCGCGACACCAGAGGTTATACTTGGCTGTGGGCAGAAGGTGAGTGCAGATATTTGGAATTTGGGGTGTTTCTTGTACAGTCCAGCCTTCCCCTACGAGCTCTTCTTTTATGTATACGGCACTAACTTCAAAAAACCCAGTTCTGGGATTTGATTGAAAGCAAAGGATTGTTTCAATATGCTCACGATAAAGGCCGAGGCCGTATGACTCCAAATATCATCTTTGCAGCGATGATAGCATTACTCGGACTACCCTCCTCAAAGCTTGATTGCAAGATCTAAATCAATGATGAAAATACAATTGGCCCGTGGCCATAAGAAAGGGGGGTGGGAGGCTTTGCAAAACTGCAAACGCCTATTTTGATAGGCCATTTTCTGATGAAGATGGTAACATTAAACCACCATAACAGAAACATGGGTGTAGCAAGCTCTAACAAACGGGTTAACAATAGGCAGATTCATGCATGATGACTTAACCCCAGATCAAAAACTCGCAGATACGGTATCCACGCTAGAAGCATAGGAGAAGGAGAGATTCCTGTCCCCCTTGCAAAGATGATGCTTGCCTGGCTGCCCGAGGAGAAGGAAAACTGCGTGCGAATTGATCGAGCACCCCATTCCTGCAAGTAGAATGATCTCCACTATCTTGATAGGCTGGACAATTCGAAAGTGTAAACGTACGTACTAAGGAGGCATTAATTACCATCAACAACATTGAAGTACCCAAATCATATTCATACATCTACCAAATCCCAACTAAGTAACTAAGTGACTAACTAACTAGAAACCCACGTATATAAAAATATGCCAGAAAAGTAGCAGGTAGATACATACGAAGCTAGATCGCAAATAGATAGTCAAGTAAGGATATGGGGGAGCAAAACAATTTTGTCGTAACCGTGTATGTATAAGGTATATATATAGACATCAAGGGTTTGCATGGATGCATGCAGTCATTACATAGGCTGATGATGAGGTGAGCAAGAACTCAGAGGCTGGTGTAATAAGGAACGAAGGGCGCAACGCAGGAAATGGGAACGCAAGAAATGGTAACGCAGGGACTGAAGTGAAAATGCCCAGATTGTCCATCCCATCCAAAAAAAAAAAAACCCAGAACCAAGAACCAAGAACTAGCTACAACGACAAGAAAGGAAAGAGACCCGTGATCCATCCATCAATGCAAAGTCCGAAACGCCAGTGGGATAGAAGAAGAAGAAGAGGTCGTACATGTCGTTATATAGAAGCCATTGTCATGGCATTGGTATGGGTTGGTGAAGGTGTGGTTATGCGTCGGCCATGGTGATGTCTTCGTCAAGAGCAGCAGCAACAGTGCCTTCGGCAACAGCGGCGGAGGCGTCACCAGCAAGACGGGGTGCGGCATCAACAGCCCTGACATGCTCCGAGTCCAGGGTCGTGATAACCTGCCCTAATCCCTGGTCTACAAACATCTCCTGCACGGCCTTGGATTTCCCTGCCGTCGTGAAGAGGACTTTGAACAAGCCGTTCGGATTCGGGCTGGGTGCTTGGTCGGATGATGTTGTTGTCGTCGTCGTGCTTGTGCCACTTGTGCCGTTGCCAGGGTTCGGGGTATCTGCATTCGTAGTCGTGGTTGTTGTAGTTGTTGTCGTCATTGTAACAGCCGGTGTTTGTGGCGGCGCACTTGTCGGTAAACGCGTATTATGCGAACTAAGCGTCGTCACAAGCCCCCTCACATACTGTTCCAACGCCTCATCCCCAGACCCCTCCAACACATCCAGCGCATCAATAACACAAAACAGTACCGGCGGCCTATACCGTAGCAACGTATCCAGTATCGCAAGCGCATCGTTCCACGACCCTATTGTGCCGTTCAGTCGCCGAAAACGCTCTCCACTCAAGTCGCAGTTACTATCGCAATCCAGCATTGGAGGCACGAGTTCGATGAGTTGGCGGATCAGGCTGTAGACGAGTGCGATAAGCCCCGCTTTTTTGTTGGTGCGTGGTGATGAGGCGCAGAAATGGGATATGACGGGGATATTGCGTTTGCGTGCTACGGTTATATAGCATGCCGATACCAGAGTCAGTCGTCCCGGAAGCCCTAAAGGTCGAGAACCCTCGATGGCGAGTGGGAGGGAAGGGTTTGTCTGGGTCCAGTCGAATAAAGCCTTGGCGATTGACGATGCGATTTCGAGCCGCTGGTCGCGACCAAAGGGGTAGATTTGTTCGTTGTTATCAAAGTGGTCTTGTAGTGGGGACGAGTCTTGTTGCAAAATAACTTTGAGCAGGCGACGTTTCGGTGTGGTTTTGGAAGAGTCGAGGGCCCGGGTTGTTTTGTGGACGGCTTTTTTGTCAGTATTCCTCCCTTTAATAGAAGAGGGAAGCATACCACAGTTCCCGGACCGGTGACATTCGGCATCGATCTCGATTTGATGGACTTGGGCTTGGAGCGAGGCGAGGAACGCTTCTAAGATTCGAGTTTGCTCGGCGGCGAGTTTGTCGTTTAGAATTTTTTGTTGTCGTTGGTTCCAGATCAACTGCCACACCGTGGTCGTCTGCGATGCATGTCGTCGAGCATCCCCTTCCAATCCCACTTTTTCCAATCGTGCATGATCGACATGGTTCAAGGCGACGCATGCTTTGCTATTTGCACAGTCGGTAGATTCATCCGCCGATTCAAGTCGCATAGTAGCCAGATTCTCGACACTAGTAACAAGGTTGTTGAAATTAGATTTGAAGTCCTCGTTGTGGCTGTACAGTAGTCGACAGCAGGCTTTGGTAACGTAGTCGCGGAGAAATTCGCCTAGAAAGAGAAAGATTTGGCTGTATAATGTGGCCACCATCTCAGTCGTAGAGTTGATTTGAACTGCTGAGGTGACGGCATGGTTGATTCGAGCCAGAAATTTGAGAAAGGCTTCTGCTACTCGGTATTGTTCTCGTGCGGCCTGTCGTCATTAGATTTTGTATACAAAAGTTAAGAACAGAGAAGATTACCCTAACGATGGAGTATACAACCCCAAACAACAATTCACAATACCGCTTCGGGTCCGGCAGGGCCTGCATTAGTATCACATGCCCATCCATCGTCCCGAGACATTCCTGGGCCCATTTGATCGATTTGCGAAACAAAACTCTCTGGCGATGAGCTGACCAGTAATCAATAGCAGCCCTGATCTCTCGCATAAGATCCTCTGGTTGTTGCTTTTGTTCTTGATAGTGTAACGATTCCTGGAATTCCTTCCAAGATCGTTGGAGTTGTCTTGTCTCGATCTCGAGTTTCATTCTTGTGTTTTGTGTTCTACTCATCGTCAGCATGCATTCTACGAACGGACATCGAGAACGACGAGAATATTGTTTAGTTTTGTTTAGTCTTCAAGGCTGAACATGTATCGAGCGGGAAAGTGAGACACGATCCCCATGTGGATTTCAGTGTGGAATGTGGATCACGAGAGACAGGGCCCAGACCACACGATCACAGGTTCTCAGAGTTACAAACAAAAAGAAAAGACTTACATGTTGGAAGTGCCGGTAGAAGTATTCATGTTGATGTTGATGTTGATGTTCATTGAAGATGCCAGGATATTCGATTTGAGCGCAAAGATGCAAGAGGCATTCTGTCGGGGCTGGCGGAGAGTTGCCGTAGTCATGTCATTGATTTGAGTCACGTCGTCTGTTATAGTCTGTCTGTACATGTATAGTCATGGAATAGTCATGGATGGCGATGTTGTCAGTGTTGTATAGATGAGTGAGAGATGCTATCACTGAGTCGATATCAGAGTATATAGAATATACGAGTAGTTGTAGTTATGTCGCTGGTATGCTAATAGAAGGTTGTGGAACTCGTAGTCAAGGCTAAACAGGCTATCTGTCTGGCTGACTGGTGGCTTCGGTCTGGTTGGCTGCACAAAGCGAGACGGCGCAGTCGCATATTGGAGTCTGAGTGAAAGACAGGTGAGCAAGCGAGTTGACAAGCAGCAAGCGCAAGATTGAAGGAGGGGAAATGAGAGTTGAAGGGTGAAGACGAGACCCTGGCTGTATGTATGTATGTATGTACGTATGTATGAGCGCGGTAACGATACCTATTTCCGTCTGATCATGCAGGCGGTACGGAGTACGAACATGAATGACTGTATGTATTCAAGGTAATAAAGACTGACTCTGACTGACAGAAGCTACTACGTAGTAAGCTAGCAATGATCTGATCTATGTATTGCTTGCAGACAGGGCAAAGAGGCTAGACCGGGCTAGACCCTGTTCGCGATGCTGATTGGTCTGTCACCTTTACTACTGTCTTAGTCTGCTGCTAGTTTCTAGGAGTATTTATCGTATGACAGAACGAAACACAAAGAGAAACATTGCTACGGAGTATGCCCTCAGTGCAGAGAATGGCTCTGTTGGTAAAATGTATGGGGTGTTGTGGAGGATACAGACTGAGATACGGCGTTTCCGGCCAGCAACATTGCCTGATCAATATACTAGGTACCTCCGTACTCCGTACAGTACGAGAACGAGAGTATTATACGATCAAATGCATCGACGTGCATATGCCATTCCCTCTTAATAGAAAGACTGTGCGGGGCGAGCCTTGTTGTATTTTACTGCTCCCTCAAGGAATCAGGGCCTGAGACATCCAATTTTATACCGTGCTAGCCCTGCTAGGATCCTCTCGCTATGCTCGTTCTGGACTACGGCGATAGCCTGAATAGGCCGGATGCATTAGTTGTTTGCGTCTAGACCATTCTTATTTGTATTGGTTTTACTGATTCTTGTCTAGCCAAAAGACAATCGGTTTGACTTGCCTTGTCATAACATACTATTATTTAGTACGTACTAGTTATCATTTGGTTAGAATGTCAGATAGCTGATGGTTATTCATCGTCTGTATTGTTGAGATCAATACGCAGTGTACTATAGTAGTAGTAGTACACTACCTAAGTATCGTAGCGTTCGGAGTGGCGTCAATATATGCGGGTGACAGACCCAGCAAAGTATTTCCGGGGTCTTCTCCTCCGTATGTTATGCACAAGCCAAGTATGGGGTGCTTCAACTTCACCTTGATTCCTGAGAAAGAAAGAAAGCGAAATTCGAATGTAATATTTCTCGTATGTACCCGTGCCATCGCTCACCTACCCCATCCTGGTGTAGGTGCGCACTGGTTAAAACAACATTTTGATCTACCGGCACCACAAATGACATTTTCATATAAAATTAGGGTTTAGATATAAAGGCAAGTATTAATTATTCGTTAGCTACTCTTAGTTATTTAAAAATATCATCTGTGGTGCCGATAGATCAAAATGTTGTTTTAAAAATTATCTTGTTTTAACCAGTGCGCCCCTACACCAGGATGAGGTAGGTGAACGACGGCACGGGTACATATTAACTTTGTGTAGATGATTTTCATAATGGGGTATTAATATTGAAGGATACTATCGATCTAGCTATGCCAAGTGAACTACTTATTCTATCGCTATCTTGGAGGGCTGAGTACTGGCCGAGACCGTGTCATTTGCAGCTTGACAGCTGGTTAGTATTTACTATCATGGTATGTTCATGTACCAAGATAATCGACTGAGGCTTGGTAGCCCCTCAGTAGCTTGAGCTGGAGCTAGCTTATCAGGTTTGGATCATGGGATAGCTGTTATTCTTGTCAGCACACAAAAGTATAAGTATAGCAGATCATGCCATCTATCTAGTATTTCTACAAGATCCATGATCTAATCACAAAAGCAAGGATATCTAGACCCTCCTAGGTAGCTAGGTATTCGTGATCGGCCTCATGACTCGACAATGCCACCTGTGACCTCTGCTTATCTCTCTTGATCAGCCCATCTCATTCCAACATCTGTATGCGATCGAGTGCAAATGCCGGTACTGAACAATAGGTCAATATTCGAAACAAGATTCTCTCGCGATGGCTCAATCAGACCGAGGATGGTGATACCGAGGCTGTATAGCTAAAATAGACGATAGTTGTTGCGAAAGACAGGGTTGGACCCTAGCTCGTCTGCATGTTGACACCTGACAGATCAGGCAGGACGGTAGCCCTCACCCATAACTCAGAGAGAGCAGCGTAAGTCGATATGGTCCGTTTATTATCGATAAATAGCTGGTCAAGAGAATCTTATAAATAATCGATAAGTCAATTCACATGTGCTACTCTCTAATGAAGCGGATTGTCGTTGATTCGCCGGTCTGCACACTCCTTAGTAGTGACCGTGCCAGTGCAGATCAATTGGCTGCATGGACGATCTTCAAGGTCAGGAGATCAGCCTCGCCGGATACCGCGGGATTCAGGCACAATCCTTCTTCACAATCCTCCTTCACTATGTACGTACACTACTACGTACGTACTGCGTTAACTAGAGTCAGGACTGAGAAAAGAGAAACTCTTATGGCTTTCCGCATGCGGATATCCGACATTAATCGCACCAATCACACTGCCGACAGCAAGACTGATCTCAGATCTCAGCAAATTGGTTAGCGATTAAGCCGTATGGGGAAACAGGATCAGCCAACAAGAAGACAGAGAGTTACCGTGCGATCCGGGGGACGTGGGCTTATCTGTCGCACGTCGGTCGCATCTCCGACGAACTCCTCGTTGAGTTTCAGCTCGTAGTAACTTGTTTGATTAACTTGGTTAAGCACTGCCACTGCCTTCGTCGATTATTCCGAGTCTCTCCATATTCCATATCAGTCCTGCTAAGTGACTGGGTTTTTTCTGTGGGGTGACGATCTGGAGGAACTGCGTAGTGCGCGTACTCTGAGAAAGACAACCAGCTCGTCATCGATGGTCATCCTCTGTCCACCTCCCGACCGATGCTCTCTGTTCGCCCGCCTGAGTGAAAGCTTTTCGCTTTCTCCCGGAATATGATTCCAATGATTTCATTCTGCCCCCACCTTTTGTTTCTCGTCCTGCTCGTTTCGTCGGTCGCTGCTTCAAACAGTGTCGCCGCCAGCCCGACCAACGACACCAATGCCCTCACCCAACAATTCGGCTCTCTACGCTTCTTTCTCAGTGCCACGACCAATTCTTCTGTCAACGAGGTCAATCTCGCCCCGTTGACCTCGACTCTAGCCACGCTAGACTATTCTTCTTTTCAGGTATGTCGTGTCGATTAATTAGTCTAACTAATTGTCATACGCAGTGCGTATTACCTTCCGCTGACATCCGGCAGCGCTTTTCCGCCCAGGGCGCCCTCTACCAAACCACCGCGTCCAACACCGCCTCAATCACCACCCAGGACATCGCATTGATAAGTTGCGACCCGTTCGCCTACACGGGCTACCTCCATGTCGCAGAGACCGTTTCAGCCGTAGTTTCATTATCCAGCGGCCCTCCCGCCGCCGTGGTCCTGTACAGTCTGCAGTCCAACCATTGCAATTATACTGTCAACGATCCGACCGTCTCTTATACCAACGTCTTCACCGTCGTCAATTCGACCGCCTCGCAGCTGTTTTTGAGTCAACTGTCCAGTATCAATACCACCGCGACAGCGGATATAACCGCCGATATGTCGACGAGTAGTAGCGCCTCGACGTTTGGGAACACGACTACCACGGGCACTGGGGGTACAGTCTCCGGGTCGACCACGGCGGTCGCTATGATTATTTTGTATACCATCACGGGTATTATCACGGCGTTGTTTTTGGGGATTATTATTACGGGCGCCGTCCGCGCTCATCGACATCCAGAGCGGTATGGCCCGAGAAACGTGACGGGACGACCACGGCAGAGTCGAGCGAGGGGAATCGCGAGAGCGATGTTGGAGACGATTCCGATTGTCAAGTTTGGAGATAAGGAGGATGGTGTGGATGCGGCGAAGAGGGATTTGGAGATGGCGTCGTCGACGCATACGGCTGAGAGTCATGATACTACGACTGAACCCTCGCAACTGCATGAGGCGGATCCTCAGCCGGAAGCAGATCATCATGATCATGCCACTGATGCTGCTACCGCTACTACCGCTGCCGCTGCCACTGCCGCTGCCACTACTCCCGCTCCGGCCGATGCAGGAAACAACAACTGCCCCATCTGCACAGACGATTTTGTCAAAGGTCAGGACGTGCGGCTCTTGCCGTGTGGTCATCAGTTCCATCCCGACTGTATTGATCCGTGGTTGATCAACGTCTCGGGTACATGTCCTCTGTGTCGTATCGACCTCAACCCAGCAGCATCAACCGAGACAGCCGAAGACGGCGAAACAGCCCACGAAGAAGGCGAAATAACATCCCAGACAGCCGACGCCGTTGAGTCATCAAACAATCAGACGAATAGTAACAGACATTCCCGCGGCTTAGCGGGCTATCTATCCGATATCCGTCGCGCTCGCAACGCGCCTGTCGAGGAACGAATTGAGGCTCTGCGACGATTGCGCCAGTCACACCAACAACAACAAGAGCGGAATGGAGATGAGTCGGCGACTGCTGAAGAGAGTCAAGGTCGCCGACGACATTTGGCGATGAGGCTACGTGATCGATTCAGAGTTCGCACGAGACAGCATGGATCTGAGCCGTCTCCTTAAACATATTGACCATCCATACATATGAACATACTTGGATATTTACATACACGACTACCTACGACATATACATACACCTCCTCATCCTGATTTTACATACAACCCCACGAAGGAAGGAAGAAGGAACCCAAAAAGCACGACTCTCCTTTATTTTTTTCTCCGAATTTGCATGCACCCATCGAACGGCGTTATGATTTGATTTGGTCTCATTATACAATGGATCATGGACGGATTATGTCTTGTTTTTCATGTTTTTTTAAGGTAGCATGTTTTATGATTTACGTCTTCTCGCTTGGATTTACTTGGATTGGGTACTTTGTACATTGCGCACACACAGCTTTTGGTTTTATTGCGGTTGGTGGTGGTTTGGTTATGGTTATATTAGGTGTATAGGAGAATGATATGCGATGATGTTAGACAATACACCTCACCGTGGTAGATTAATGTTACCTAGGTAGGTGTTCCTTATTCTTGACCACATATAGTGCTCGTGGGGACTGAAGGAGCTGTTTTTTTTTTTTTTTTTTTTTTTTTTTTTTTTTTTTTT
>LHCL01000011.1:211549-330289 GCA_001305275.1 Talaromyces verruculosus
TCGTTCGAGTAGTTGTGGTGATGGTTGATACATGTACAATACATCGGAATGAGGTTTCCAGTGCCTGCCTACATGTATATATTTGTCAACTGGTGATTCTATTCCCATTTGTGTCTGATGCGATGTGCTCTTTCTCTGTCAGAAATATTTTGAGTAACGATCTTGTCGTGAGAAGATCGGACTGGAACCGTGTCCATCAATAGTTACTGGAAATATATAGTTACCTGTTTACATATGTAGTATCACCTACCCAGTCACAAGAAATACGTAGACAGCTAACTCTCCAATCTAGACGACATCTAGAGAATTTGCACAACCTAAAGACATGGATGCTATCATCCAACGCAAGGCTATTCGCCGCACCCCCCAGCCATAACTAGTTATCAGACTTCGACCCATCTCTGCTCGCAAACCACCAACCAAACACATCATACCCCTTAGCCGCAGAAATCATCAAAAATATGTCCGTATACAATCTGCCGGCATATCAAGACAAAAAATCGGCGATGAAGCCGTCATCAGTAAACCTTCAAGATGAATGGTATCGCACCTTGCTTGACGGACACGACACTAACCGCTAACCACCCAAACTTATGATCGTATTTATCAACCTCGAACGGCACCACCAAGAACAAGAAAGAAGGGAGACGGCCACTTTGCCTCCACGCGGTTTTCCATGCTGCGGGTTGCCAATTGCAATAGAAGACATTAATAGGGTTGGGAATTTTGTTGCAGATTAGTTGTGCGTTTAGGAAGGTGATGGAGAGGGTTCCATTCTGTGGGTGTGGCCGGGGGGTGGTTGGGATTATATCCTTCGACTTCACTCATCTTCATCTTCTACTTCTGATGATGATGATGACGATGATGATGGAGGTGATGGTGAGGGAAGGGTGTCTTAGAAGTATCGTCCCTCATCCGAGCGATAGCGGACGGATACCCGTCGCGAATCTGGATCGCACGCCCCTGGTCCGAATCGACTTGCGCCGGAGAGTGAGCAGGATGTTTTGAGGAAGAGATTGGAGGAGCGCCGGTCAAAGGAGAAAGTTATGAGTGAGTTGAGGGGATGATAGTGGAAATCTATTAGGGTAGGGTTATGACATGTATGTATGCAATGCCTTGCGTAGAACATGACACGAGATGACAGTCTAAGAATAACTCTACGCACTTTTCGTATGTAGGACATACATATTTCTTACTGCTGACTGCCTCCCGTATTATGGAGAAAAAGGTTGGGTTAGTATTCCTCCGTGTTTCATGTACAGCCACCGTAATCTTCTCTAATATAGGGTCCAGCCTAGAACGAGGGAATGGGCACTGAACGCGTTAGATTTTGTCTCTACGGCGTACGCCGTATGTATGTACGTATGACAGTTCGGAGAGCATACAGTACGTATTGAAATTTGCGTCACAGCCAAATTTTTACTACATAGATCGATCATACTGCATACTACATATTACATACTGGCTGGAAGAGGGCTCGTCATACTTTGCCATACCCGATGGAGCAGGATGGTCGGTCCATCCATTGCGGTGACACAGAGGCACACCTTGCTCTTCCTTGTGTTATCAGGAGATGTTTTCATGCTATGGACATGTACCTGATATGCCTCGATTTCATTGGATTGAGGCTCGTCTGCCCTGAAACAGGCCGTGGCCAATAATAAACATTAATTATGCCAGTCGGCCAATGGAAATACGAACAAAACGCCATCCCGCAGTGCATTGTTCTGGGTCTTAGCCTTACCGAGTAACTTACCGTACCTGCCATACGGGCCATACATCACATTTTTATTAAGGACGATGACTGACCTCGTCTGTCAATATTCTTTTTTCTATCTTCGTCTTCGTCTTCGTCTTCATCTTCATTTCACTTTCCTAGTATTCATTCTTTCTCTTCATTGTTGCGTATTTTGTTATCGAGGGATTGTGCTGCATACATTAGTTCTACACCGACTCATTGATCATCCCCACGTCCACCATCGCCCACCATTCATTTGTGCTCGATCGGTGACGCCTCCTCATTCTCTCCACTTCTCTCTCTTTTTGTCGGGTCCTTCGTGGACAGACCTCAGATCTCAGCTTAGTCGACAGATTTATACCGAGGGACGACTGTGTCGATCTCGTGACTAAATTATCCAATCACCCACTGTCGTTGGAATATCCTCACTCGTTATTTTCTTCTCTGAATCTGCCAATGTCGCGCCCTGGCATCGGCGAAAAACGCTTTTCAGCAAACAAATTCCAGCCCCTCCCGGATGACTACACCATGGCCAACCCCAACGACGCGACCATCGACATCCCCCTAACCACCGTCCCCAGTCGCGGCACCGGTGCCCGCAAGACCAACACCAACACCCTCGCCTCGCCCACCAGCTATCCCAACGGTTCGTCGTCGAACGATGAAAAACGACCAGGGCCCGGTCGACGGAAAAAGACTGGTACGGGGGACTCAATGACAAACGAGGATACCGATGGAGCCCTCAACACCATGGGGAGGATTTATTTTGCCATTTTGAATTTTTCGGTCATCACTCGCTATTTCATCTATGTCTCGCCATTGGCGTTTTTGATTGCCATCCCTATTATTATCGGTTCCACGGCGGCGCCGCATGCGGCCATTGGCGGTGTCAGAATTGTTTGGTTCTTCACCTGGATTGAAGTCGTCTGGATAAGTTTGTGGGTTGCCAAAACTTTGGCACATTTCTTGCCATTTTTGTTTCAGTTTTTTGCTGGGTTTGTCAGTCCCGGGACGAAAAAGTATGCTCTTATTCTCAAGGCATTGGAAATTCCCCTGTCACTGGTGGGCTGGGCTCTTGTCTCTTTGGCTACGTTTATTCCTATCATGACCCAGAATCCGTCGCAGCGGGCCAATAACGACACTGCTGAAAAGAGTTGGGAGGCAACCGTCAAGCAGATCTTGTTTGCTTTGCTCATTTGCACTTTGATTTTTCTGGCCGAAAAGGCTCTTATTCAGTTGATTTCTGTGAGCTACCACCGCAAGCAGTACGAACTGCGCATCAAAGAGTCCAAGCATAATGTCGACCTGCTGGGCCACCTCTACGATGCATCTCGCGCCATGTTCCCGGAATACTGCAAGGAGTTTGCTGAAGAAGACGAAATCATCTCCGCGACTATTCTTGCCGACAAGAAAAAAGGTCACAAGCGTGGAGATTCAGTTGCTCCGCTGCGCTTGATTCGCAATGTTGGACGTGGTGTCGGCCGTGTCGGTGATAAGGTCACTGCTGCGTTTGGTAATGTCGCTCACGAGATTACCGGCAAGAACATTTTTGATACCGGATCTGCTCATTCAATTGTTACCCAAGCATTGGACAAGCGTCATTCGTCGGAAGCTTTGGCTAAGCGTATCTGGATGTCGTTTGTGGTTGAAGGACGGGATGCATTGTATGAGGAAGATATTGTCGAAGTCATGGGCACCCAACGCGAGGAAGAGGCCAGAGAATGCTTCCATATTTTGGACCGCGACGGAAATGGCGATGTCAGCATGGAAGAAATGATTCTCACTGTTGCTGAATTCGGACGTGTCCGCAAGTCTATTGCTCGAAGCATGCACGATGTCGACCAGGCCATTCACGTTCTTGACAGTTTGTTGTTGACAGTAGCCTTGATTATCATGATCCTTGTTTTTGTCTCTTTCGTTACGACTGGTGCAGCTACTGTCATTGCTGCTGGTGCTACATCTCTGCTGTCTTTGTCTTTTGTTTTCTCGACTACTGCCCAGGAAGTTCTGGGATCTTGTATTTTCCTGTTTGTCAAGCATCCGTTTGATGTTGGTGACCGTGTGGAAATCAACAGCCAGGAATTGTTTGTTGAGGAGATTTCTCTGCTGTATACTGCTTTCCGTACCGTGGCCGAACAACGAGTTACCCAAGTCGCCAACGCCGTCCTCAACACTTCTTGGATTGACAATGTCACTCGCTCTAAAGCCATGCGCGAACGTATTTCCCTGTTTGTCGACTTTGGCACTACGTTTGCCGACATCCAGCTGCTCAAAATGGAAATGGAAAAATTCGTCCGCGACAAAGACAACAACCGCGACTTCCAGCCGGATATCGAAATCGAAGTCATTAGCGTCGGAAACATGGACAAACTCGAGCTTCGTATTGAGATCCGCCACAAATCGAACTGGTCCAACGAAACGGTCCGTGCTGCGCGTCGATCCAAGTTTATGTGTGCTTTGGTCTTGGCTATTAGGAAAGTACCTATTATCGGTCCTGGTGGCGGTGGTGCTGCATTGGGCGATCCTTCAAACCCATCGTACTCTGTCAGCATTACCGACGACAAGGCCAAGGAATATCGCGAGAAGGCTGCTGAGAAGAAAGAGCAAGCTCGTTTAGTGCCTACGAGTGCTATGAAGGAGTTTCAACAGAGCCTGTCACCAGCAGGAGCCGCGACTGGCGTTGATACCGTTACATCTACCAGTGGTCTTCAGCAACGCAGTGGCGGATCAGTCAAGAAAATGAGCGAAGCCGCTTTCGTCGATGCTCTCAACAGTCGTCCCGCTGGCTACGATCTGGCGCGTCCTGAAGAATCGGCTCAGTTGTACCGCATTCCTAGCGCTGCCTCAGCCGTCAGCAACGAGAACCAACTAAGTCCCATCCAGGACGTAAACGATGAGCAATCAAAGCTCCTCCGCGCTGCATCATCAGGCCGTCGCAAGGCCAGCCCCAACGTCCCAACCCTCCACCAACCATCGCCCCTGCTCATGCCTCCGTCCGTGACTGGCGCAATTCCCGCTGCTCAGCAAACGCCAACAGACCGCTACGAAATCCCAAGCTACTATTCCGCAGCACCTCAGCCACTAGCATCTCAACCAACACCCACCAGCGCAACTCCACACGAAACTCCCTACGAGACCAATAATCCATACGCCGGAAGCTATGGCCACATTTCTCCCGCGGCTTCCACTGCAGCAAGTCAATACCGACCGGCGCCGCCACAATACCAATCTCCGCCGTTGGCGGCAGCCTCGAGTACCAGTCTCCCTCGCGCGCCAGGTCAGACTCAGACTCAGACTCAAGCAGGCAATGCTTTTGCACAACCACATATTCCATCACCGCAAGTCGATGATGATGAAGAACATTAACGAATCGGCTTGCATCTCATCACAGCTTGTGATTAACGATTTCTCTTATTTCCTTTGGATTCTGCATCTCAAACTGGATTTGATTTTATAGACTAAAAATTTTGTTTGCACTTACCCAGTTTATTTAACTGTCACGTTCTGTTTCTTTATGTTGGTTACGTGTTGGAGGTTATCTTTGTTTTGTATCCGACAGGATCTGAGTCGATTCATGTATATTACAATTCACCAAACTAAAACTTCTATCCCATATATCATACACCCACGCCTACTCACCCTTGAGAGAAGAGAGAGAGAAAAACTATTTAGTAACCTTCCACGGATACCCCACCTCCTCATCCTTCCTAATCCAAATCTTACTCTTCCTTTTGTTAACTACATGCTCCACAAACACCTCCTTCGTATATGCCGCTTTGAATTTCCGAATCCATCGCGGATCCCACAATTCGCTTGCAACACCCAAATCTTTGCAGCAGCGGACCAGAGCGTTGGATTTGCAGCCTTCGGTTGCGGTGGGGATGCCGTCGGGATTGAAGTAGTCTTGTTCGCCGCGGGCGATTGATACCAGTCTTTTTTTGCCATCCACCATGCTGTCAGTAAATCATCTTGAAGTAGGAAGATAGGAGAGGAGGGGGCATATACCGTCCATGACAAATCAAAGCATACTCCCTTGTAACCGTCTTCGGCGTGACAATACTCTCACTCCTCGGCACTAATCCCCACCCCCCTGGTCCGAAGGCCTTGTTTAGGATCCGCCTATATTTGATTTCGGGTAAGTAGACGATCCCATCAGGTTTGATTTCGACATCTTCGCTGTTCACTTCTTCGAGTAACACGGCCACGATTTCTGGGGAGAAAGGTACGGAGCTTATGCCGTGGAAGGAGCGGGTCCAGTCTATTTTTTCGGAGGAGGGATCGTAGCCTGTGGGGGAGAGGTCGAGGGGTTTGTCGGCGAGGCCGGTTTTGGCGATGTTGGGGGTTGTGGGGGAGGACGTAGTTGATGAAGATGTTGTGGTTGTGGTGGAGGTCGATGATGATGGTGATGGAGAGGAGGAGGGTGTGAATTTGGGAGGTGTATTTGGTGTTGGTGTCGAGGGTGAGGGCCGTGGGGTGGGTTTGTTTGCGGTCGTTGAGGTTGAGGAGGTTGATTGAGCTCGTCGCGTGTGTAATGCGAATCGCTGTGAAGAGAGGACGGACGGTGTAGGTCGTAGGCTCTGTAGACCTAGCGCCTCGAGCGCTGTGAGTGAGTGCCGGAGTGGTAACGAGGACATGGTTGTGTCTGTCCGGCTGAGATGGGTTGTTGAAAAGTTGAGGTGTGAGACGAGGTGAGGTATCACAGCTAGTGAGGGTCCAGCTACGGCCAATCACATGCCGGTATTTGACTAGTCGTCACGAGAGGACGAACAACTACATTCACACATCGCATAATTAAAATGTAGAAAGAATGGCGACTTCATAATAATAATAATACAATAATAGTACATCGCTCAAAGTACCCAAGGTAGTTATTATTGAGCATCCTTCGTCTCGGTCCTCTGGTCATTGCCTTGCCGTTTCCAGCACTCGCGGAATGCCTCCATCTGCTCTTGTCAGCTCCAGTATACAATTATCAGAATGTAAGAGGGATTAGAAAGGAGTAAGTATCATTATATGCAGACAGAGGGACATATGTGTGCTGATGGCAGGTCGAGCTCACCTCCTTCTTACAACTCCTCCAATCCCTGGTCTCATAGTAGCAATCATTCATTTTCGATTGTTCCACTAATCTAGCTTAGCTTTCATCCAAATATATTAAACAGATAAATAAATATAGAGAAAGTAAACATACCAGAACATCCGGTGCTGAAGATGCGCTTGTCCCTGCGGGCGGAAAGAGCGATCAGTCAGTCTTCTTTCTGTCCGCAGTCGGACCTCGACAATTCTTTTCTTGTCCTGTCATACACTCACCAGTCATCGGGTTCATCATCTTCCTGGTTTGTGCTCTGTTCGGCTGTTTGTTTTTCGTCGTTGGACATTTTATTAATTGAGGAGACAACTGCAGTATCTCCAAGAGCAAATAAATTGGTGACTTCCAAGGTTGTGATTGAGGGAAAAAAAAGTTGTCTGAGACTCTGGTCTCCCGCCGACCAAAATGTCTGCTGGACGAGCCATTAGCTCGGGCAGGCTTAACGTGCTCGTCTACTCCGGTACGCCTAAATCAACAACAACAAAACATGTCAAAGGTTAATATTTTGGTCTAGGCCACGGGAGCACTGTAGAATCAGTCCGCCACTGCCTCTACACTCTCCGCCGCCTCCTCGCATCCAACTATGCCGTAATCCCCATAACAGCAGACATGCTCATCAAAGAACCCTGGCTCTCCACCTGCGCCATGCTCGTAATGCCTGGAGGCGCGGATTTGGGTTATTGCGCTTCCTTGAATGGCGCGGGGAACCGTCGCATTACTCAATTTGTGCAGAATGGTGGTGCGTATCTCGGTTTCTGTGCGGGGGGTTATTATGGGAGTGGCAGGTGTGAGTTTGAGGTTGGCGACAAAAAGATGCAGGTTATTGGGGAGAGGGAGTTGGCGTTCTTTCCGGGGGTTTGTAGGGGGTGTGCGTTTGAAGGGTTTGTTTATTCGAGTGAAGCTGGAGCAAGGGCTGCGGAAGTCAAGGTATCAAGAACCGCGTTTGGTGATGGAACAGTCCCGGAGACGTTTCATAGTTATTATAATGGTGGTGGTGTTTTTGTCGATGCGGAGGCTTATGCGGATCAAGGAGTTGAGATACTCGCAAGTTATACGGAAGAACTTGCTGTTGACTCGGGCAAGGGGGCAGCAGCAGTTGTATATCGCAAAATTGGCGACGGAGCGGTTGTCCTTACGGGTCCTCATCCAGAGTATGTCCACCTATCTAATCGTTGAGCCTGGCTAATGTAATAGATTCGCCGCCGTCAATCTCGACAAATCCGCTGGTGGCCCCGAATACGCAGACATTGTTGACCAAATAGCCGCCGATGACACCGCCAGAACAGACTTTCTAAAAGCATGCTTGACCAAACTAGGTCTACAAGTCAGTCAAGAAACTACCACGGTACCGTCTCTCTCTTGCTTGCACATGTCCTCTGTCGAGCCTGAGTATACTCAAGCTATCGTATCTGCACTGGAAGAAATAATGACCAAAGATGAGCGAAAAGAGATCCTCAAAGACGATATCGATACCTTTCGGGTCGAGAGGGCGTATGACAAGACGTACGAGATGGATGATTTGAAGGCTGCGTTGGATGAAGAAGTGGCAGAAGAAAAGGCGACTTCTAGTGAAGGCATTGTTGATTATAATGCGATTGTGAAGCGGTTGCTGATCCATGGGGAGCTGCCTTCGTCGAAGCTGACGCCGTATTTTAATCACCATGCATTTTATGCTAATCTGCGACACTATCAGTCGCAGTCAAAGGAGGCGGTCGTCGACTTCGGACGAACTATTATATACGGTGAAGTTGTTACCAGTACTAGTTCCATGTTGGAAAAGTATGTATTTCTCCGTTACGGATCTCTCCGCTGCGATGGACATAGCTAACATTTTCAGGAACACGCGCCTTCTTCGACGACTGCCCACCGGCTTCACAATGACCGCTACAGTGCAAGTCGCAGGCAGAGGCCGCGGCTCGAATGTATGGGTATCACCAGCAGGAGCTCTCATGTTCTCGACGGTGGTGCGACATCCAATGGAAAAGATGCAATCGGCACCAATAGTCTTTGTCCAATACCTTGCCGCCATGGCTGTTGTCAAAGGAATAAAGACCTACGACAAGGGGTACGAGCAGCTACCTATCAAAATGAAATGGCCCAACGACGTTTGTAAGTACCGCCCTTTCCCCCTCTATCATGTATATGTTTTAATTGTGTAGATGCAATGGATCCCGCCGAACCCGACAAACAAAAATATACCAAAATCTGCGGTGTCCTCGTCAACTCCCACTACTCCTCAGAAGAATACGTCGCCGTCGTGGGCATCGGCATCAACGCCACAAACGCATCACCAACGACATCCCTGAACGCTATCGTCGAAAGATTCGCATCCCGCGCAACTATCAAATCAAGTCCCATCATTTTGGAGAAACTGCTTGCGCGAGTACTAACGGTTTTTGAAGAATTATACATCCGTTTCCTGCGCAGCGGGTTCGATAAACAGTTTGAAGATATGTATTATGAAGATTGGTTGCATATGAATCAGATCGTGACGCTGGAAGAAGAAGGCGGTGCCAGGGCTAGGATCAAGGGTATAACGCGTGATTATGGATTGCTTCTAGCGGAGGAATTGGGCTGGGAGGATCGGCCGACGGGGCGCGTGTGGCAGTTGCAGAGCGATAGTAACAGTTTTGACTTTTTTAGGGGGTTGTTGAAGCGAAAGGTTTAACCCTCGCAGAGGTGCTCATATATAGATTATACATACAGCCTAGGAGATTATTTCGATTTCCACCCCTCAATAACAAACTCGAAAATCCTATCCCCCTGCCCCAGCGGTATAGGATGAACATGTTCATCGTATAGCGATCTCTCTACATACTTCGCTCTTCCGGCATGATCGACCAATAAAATAGTCTGTTTCTGTGTCCCATATAAACCAGAAGTATACCCCGCCAGCCCCATTTTTGCGAGTTGGTCTGCCTCAGCCTCGAATTGGGCGCGGTCACCTAACAATGGAATGAATATTGATTCTTTGAGTTGATTCATATACTGTTCTTTGATGGGTTCGGTGTTTGATAGCCTCGGCATGGTGTCGGTTGATAAGACGCTGAACAGTCTTTTTATTAAGTCGTCTTCTTCCTCTCCCGTAGTCCCTTGGTGGTCCGGGTAAGAGGCGATGTGTGCGTCAATAGCACTCTTCATCAAAATTTCCCCGTTGATTATCTTCGGCCACGTCCTGTCCTTGAGGAACGTATTACTTAACCCCACCGTCTCCCCGCGCGTCGAGGCAATCCACGTCGTAGAGTCGATGTTATCAGCCATCCGATTCGATATAATCGCCAACGGCTCACCTACCCGGCCGCATACAAGACTGAATCCGCCCGCTCTTGTGGCCATTTGAGAATTAATCATATCCTGCACGAAGGCGCGTGTCGTCCTTTGCTCTTTCCCTTCTTTCTTTTCTGTGCCCTCTCCTAGCGCAGTTGGGGACTCAGTCAGGAAATCATTCACAATAGCGCCACGACTTATATTCCCAATAGGCGCTGCTTCGCGATAATTTGTCAATACGGCTACCCTTCCCTGTTTGGTGATGCCCATCCATGTACCCTGCTCGGGACGCGCGAGGTCGCGGGACCCCAGGACATGTGTGTTGGGGTGCTGCCACCAGTCTGCGGGTGCTGTTGGACGATGTAAATATTCCTACTCCCGACTGATTAGTAAGTGTATGAAAAAGAAGGGCGACGGGGGAAGGGGAGGGGTACATCTCGATTATCGATTATGATGAGTTCATATGCGGGATGGGCGGTGGAGATGAGGGCGATGCACATGTCGGCTTCTTAGCTTCTCTTCTTCATCTATGTCAAGTGGTGAATCATTGATTTTCGAGAATTTGTTATTCTTTTCAAGTATATATAGAAAATGTATATAAACTTCAAGGTGGCATGTTGTCACTCGTACTATTATCGGCTTATCGCCATCAGCCCACTTTGATAAGATCGCTTATGTAAGCGCGATCTTGGCTGAACTTTATTTGGACCGAGGTTATCAAAAGTATGGACGACAACCTGATCTTGGAAAAACTTGACTGCTTGTTTCTAGGTTATGAATATGCAATAACATCAAAGTCAGTGTACCTAGGTGGTTTGCGAAAGGCTTCATATAGGCAAAGCCAGGAGCTACTGCGCCGTGGTCAGCCTCAGCTATTTAACTGACTGGTTACCTAGGTGTTGAAAATGCTCTAGGACGAGTTGATGACAGCTGTTCTCGTTATACTCAACGGTACAGAAGGCTTTGAAATTGGTCCCCATCCGCCATATGCTTCAATGTAGGCTGAAACGGTACGTCCTTCTAAACTTGCGCGAGGAGTGATTCGGAATCAGGGGATCGTGAGATACCGGTACTTGCTCCCCAACTTTCCAGGGCGTACGCGCTAGATGCATTTTCTTTTTTTTTTATGTGGTTGGATTATCCCGTCTCCACTGAATATGGTACTGATTAAATAGTTCGGGCCATCTTCGGACCAATTACTAGCTCCAGAAAACCTACAGATATGGGGCTCCATGATTATCATTGTATCAATATCCACTAATACAGAGTTCTGCAGAATACAGCTACGTACTACAGAGTACTCCGTGGTAAACCGTGCTGAAGTGTGAGTCTGAAGCTCAAGAATAAGCAATACGTAACAATCTAGATGGATGCAAAAGCGATGAGCCATATTTGTGTACCTGGCATCAGAACATGTCCTTCTTGATCTTTTTCTTCATAACTCGAGACAGCCTCACGAATGCCGATAATGATGAGCAAACTTTGGAGAAAGAAGAGGAGGAAGAGGAAGATAGCCATTCAGTAACAAATCACTACTATATCAGGACAATGCATGCACCCAACGGCTCTCTGACCACACCTCCCTGTAGCGAGAATGTGCCTTGGTTTATCAGCACGGAGCCCTTGTGGATCAATGTTCAGCAATACCGAGCTGTGAAGAGTGTGCTCAAGTACAATGCGCGGTATACGCAGGATACTTTGGGACAGACTAATTTGTTAGAGGTTGCGGCTAAGGAGTTGAACTGAGAGGGGTTATTTCATATGAAGTTAGGATGCTGTCTAAAGGATTGAATAGAGTGTTCATATATAATTATATAATTAATTCTCTTGCCATTTCATTTCACCTACAATATCTGCAACAAAATACACACCAAATAAAGTCATGAAAGTAATTTGCGAGAGTCGTCAAATGGACTTTGACCACTCCCCCCCTGTCCCTTTCCCTGTATCCAAGCCAGGACCAAGACCATTATTAGTTGGTTTTCAAAGCCTCAGCTACATAAGCCTCAAAATCATTCATAGACCTCTCGGAAATATGGCCCACGTCACGAACCTCCCTACTGTGCTCGACCCTATAGGTAACCCCAAAGTTGATGCGATACATCGGGTCCAACTTTTCAAGCGGTGACTCCATCCAAACAGCCAAGGGTGTGCCTTTGAGGGATGGTTCGTCAGGCCGTGTCTGAGGTTCGTCAAGTCTTTCGTCGAAGACCAGCGCATGTTTATCAAGGTCGAGTCCTGGTTTTGCTAATCCTTGTCCGCCATAGGTGAACATTCCTCTGAAACATCTCAGTTAGTCTTTCCCTCATAGACACATAGACAAATACGCGGAAACTTACACGCAAGTAGAACTATGCTCTGCCTGGCTAGTCCTGATAACAACCATTCGACGCCAATAAGAAATCATTGGCTGGCCGTTAATGACACTGATATCTTCACTGTTGCTACTCGCCCTCGTACGTAGGTCTTGAACAGGTTCAGACCAGCGCACGACAAAAATCTGATATTGAGTTTTTGTGAGATACTTCACGTTTAAAGCTCTTCCCAGAATTACTTACTCTGCCAGGTGTGAAATATTCTCTTCCATTTCTGACAAGTGCCGCATCTATTGACATTGGGTTAGACTGAATATCAATAGAACTTGACCGTAGACTACTTACTGCCATACGAGCCGCTCCGATCAAGTCGTCTTGGATAATTCGGAGTAGGTGTCTGCGGGTTTCCCTTGGTAACGGTAAATTCTGATCGTCTGAGGTGGTATGGCTTGGTGGGTACCGGGGGAGATCCCTTCGATTGAGATCTATTGTTATGGGCCCAAGGAAGGTCGGGAATTGTAAAGATTTGCTTATGTGGAGGTTGGATTGCTGGTTTATACAGGTGCACATTCTTGCCAAAACGTCTGAATATATCATCACGAATCTGGTAGGCTGGAATGATATATGCATATCCAGAATCTGGATTTCCAGCCACAACGTGTCCGTAAAAATCACCTGTTTGAGCATCAAAAACGCAGGTACCACAGTCCCCTTCCTCAATTTTACCATCAAACCTGACTGTCCATAGTTCTTGAGATGGTGCTTCTTGGTCCGGCGCTCTGGAGAAAGAAGGGGTCCCCAGCAAACGGCCGCTCAGATAACCTGATGAGCCGGTAATGGCAACTATCTTAGCATCTTGCGGCTGCGAGTCTGAAAATTGTGTAAGGTTGAGCGTGAGATCAAGGATCTCATTGCGGAAAATAAGCCGGTTTGCTGTACTAGCATGAAACCCTTCAATCTTGATCAAAGCGTAATCGAGACCGCGTTCAGATCCTTCTACTGAGGATGCCAGTAATGTACCCAATTCCAAAGGTCTTTCATGGGCACTAGCATGCGAAAAAAAGTCAAGATCTTGTCTTGTACGACGCTTGGATCTTGAACGTGATTTACTGCGAGCTGTCTCAATCATAGCGGTAATATCAGGACCTGCAGAGCCTGCGCCACGAGATTGTGATCTGTCGCGATGACGCGAACGACTTCGTCTGGCATCTTGTAAGTTGTTTCGAGCTAAAGCGACATCACCTGTGAGAGCAGGAACACCAAGGCCAATACTTTTGGGAAACCTAGCTCTAGAACGAGATGTAGGGCGACTGCGGCTGGGACTATGACGGCGATGGTGTGTTGATTCATCAAGAATTTGCTGAAAATAGTTATGTGTTGTGGCAGCTGCTTCTACCGTAGCAGTAGGATTGGTCGTAATCCTAAAATAGGGAATATATCAGCTTCACTGCGGTTGATATCGATCGATCACTCACCTTCCAGACACAGTCTCTCGTGTATTAAGTTCAGACTCTTGGGAAGAACTCGACCTTGATATCGACTTTTCTGATTCCCCCAGACTCCAATCCGAATGTTTGGACAGCGGGGAGCGACTGCCTTGCCTAATTGTCTGAATGAATTCTTCGTCATCGGAATCGCTTTCTCCGTCAATATCGTATTCAAAAGGGGGGCAAGAATCGGAAGGCAGCCGACGCGACTCAAACGCATGAGCTACAGTCAGAAAACATAATATTTTATCTCCCAATTTGACAATTACTCCAGCGGTTGCTTTCCTTGACTGTGAGTTAACCCCCTCACCGAATACATGTGAGCCCAGTATACCGTCCGTCGGCCGGTAAAAAATGGACGTCTCGCTTGTTTCCAGTTTGATCACCGAATCGTCTGAAGGATACAGGGATGCTGCCGTGTTAAAATTTGGCCCTGGAAATCCCGAGGCCCCAATTGCCGAATGATTTATACGGCGACCAGAGACGGAGTGATCAAAGTTTGGGAATAACGAATCTCCCGTACCCATAGACCAACTTCCGGCACTCGTCAAATTTTCCAAATCATCCCTATTTCTAAGCAAAGAAAGCTGCACGAGTTGCCCAAAGTCCGGGGGGTGCGAACAATCTGCCGTGTCCACGCCTGGGTATCTCTGCAATATTCCACTTTCTTTGATTGTCTTCCTGGCTATCTCTCGCGAGTTCCTTTCTTCACAAATAAACATCAAGACTGGCCGGGCAGTGGACTTGGTCCGACCGATCATGTACAGACTCCAATGCAGTTCTCGGGACGGTGGCTCGCAGTTGCGATCCAAGTAGGTCTTGACTTCATCTGCCAGTCGAATAAAGAGGTCGCGAGCAGGGCCTTGGGCATGCCAGCACTGACTTCTTCCCATGGTGCGACAGAATTCTCCGATAGACGCTTCAGGATTCTCCCAAGAATGTTCCGTCTCGGAAGTAGAATTCAAGAGTCTTAGCCGTGCCAATCGATGGGAGATCTGTGGCATTGTGAGCGTCGGCACGAATATGAACTCATTAGAAAGATTGTCCGGGATGGAGCGACGAAGCAATGAAGCATTCATTGTATTGCATGGAAGATAGATGGAAAATCCGTCATTGGCAACAGCGGGAAGAGAATTGTTCAAAGTAATGGTAAGAGATTGAAACTAAGAGACCACCCTCAGGCACAGCCTGGTCAGATTCCTAATCAGAGTCAGCCTTGTTATGAGCCCCACGAATCGCTAGGCCTTGGCAGCAGGGCGTCATTCAGGACGCTGCTGACGATCGACATAAAAGCAAAGGACTTTCTGGTCTGGTCAACTGGCAAGCGCAGAAAAAATGACTGTACAGGACCTTTTAAGAATTCCGCTCCAAGCGGAGTTGACCAGCGCTGTCGCAAGGTGCCAACTCATCAATAATATTTGTGGCATATCCATTGATCCGCAGACTTTGATCGCATACAATTTCGACCTCGATGCGTACTTCGTTTATTATTCCGAACAATGTCGCTCAGCACTCGTCGACCGCGGACGGCATGTGGCAGCCAGAACCCATCGCGACATCGCCGACATTGCATCGTATATCCGGGACGGACAACAACGCGAAGATATTAAACAAATCATAACATCAAGACTACTGACTTGCAACTCCCCAGATGATGATCGGATCGCCGAAAACACCATAGATCTTGCCGCCAGCCTCTTACTGATGATGCAGTTCCGGGATCTGCCATTTGGTATATCTCGATGGAGGCCGCTCAAATGGACGCATGGCTCTCTTCAAGATTTCTTGAAGAGCCAGTGGAGCCAGCCTATGTTGAAAGAGATGGTCAAGCTTGAAACCATATTTAAAGCGTCGAATCTTACACGCATCGCGGGCATCAGAATCGAATGGACGGATAATCTCAACGATCACTTGAGGATGATAGGGGATGACACTGCAGTGATGATTTTCCATCATGCATCTTTTCTAGGAATGCAAACACAGTAAGGCTAAACAAATATCTGGAACAGAGGTATCCCTCGCTAAGTGACGGCACTTCATAGTGATCTATTCCCCGCGGGTTTCATAGAGGAGACTCTCAAAACGTTGGCCCTCCTCTTCCCACAGAACGGCCGAGAGACACAAACATGGTTCAACAAGATCCGAAGCGACTCTCACACCCCAACTTTGGACCCCAAAGCCGTCCGATGTGGGCGGCTGAAAAGCGATGACCGACACCTAGAGCATTTCACCTTCTGGCGAGATCGACTGGTGATTCTGAAACAGGTCTTTGATGAAGCGGAACCCAATACGATCTCCCGACTGTGGTATGACCGGCGAAAGGGCGTGCAATGGTATACATTTTGGGTAGCCGTGTTCGTTCTCGTACTAACTGTGTTTTTTGGGTTTGTTCAGTCGGTTGAAGGAGCTTTGCAGGTCTACAAGGCCTATCATCCCAGCTGACTGTATTCATATACGAGCTTAAACTATATCAAACAGTCTGGCAAAAATTTCAACCCTTTCTATCTCTTAAATAAATGAGCGAATTGGGAGTACTTGACAGATCTCAGATGTGCCTTGTATATTAAAACCCTAACCCTAATCGTAATACCTATCGCGAATCCACTCTTGACGTCATCCACTGGTTTTGGGTCATAAACGTCTGAATGCGGAGGACAATGTGGTGGTATACGGCAATGATTAAGATATGAGGACTCGGTAATAAGTAGTGTTGGATAGAAAGTAGAGGACTCCCCGGCAGTTCAAAGTGTCGCCGACACCCCGCGGACGCGACTTAGGAACTTCTGTTTAGAGTCTACCACTCTGCCTTGGCTGCAAAGGTTGGCTTTGATAAGTGTACGCTGCGGAAGGAAGAATGACTTGATGCAGCAGAACTTGAGAATGAAGCCGACTCGAACTGAGCTGTGATGATGTGACTTAGTTGGATGCGGAACAAAAAGAGGAAGGTGAAACAGGTCCGAACTGGGGAACCCAGGACCTCTCGCAATTAGGACGTATATAGGACGCATGGCTGCACTGAGATGGACTTAGCACAAGCATTTATTGCAACTAAAAGCGAGAATTATACCCCTAAACCATCCGACCAAAGTGTCGGACTATCAGACGAAAATAATCATACACCAAATAATGTGATGATACAGATATGATTGGTCGATAATGGATTGTAAAAGCTAATCACGTGACTACCCCCCCACTTGATAAAAGTCACCTGCCGATAAGCCTTACAGCATTCTTATCACTCCACTCTCTCTCCGCCTTTTGTCTCTCTTCTTTCTTCTTCCTACACCTCTCGACTACAAGTAGAGTGCGATACATCTACTTGATTAGATTCTCAATATATATGGACGAGCTATTATCTACAACATCCACCCGCAATGTTTGGAATATTTGCGGATCTTCTCTCGTACGTCCTTCGGTTCCCGAGTCAGCTGCTATCCCAGCTGAAACAGGCATCAACGTCATTCATCACGACAGCTATCTTTTCTACGTATTCAAGCTAACTCGTCGTCTTTTCTACAGATCGATTATTACAATCCTCTTCCCGGCTTTTGCTTCGTACAAAGCGATTCGATCCGGGAATCCCGCCCAGCTCACACCATGGTTGATGTACTGGGTTGTTCTGTCGGGGATATTGCTGGCTGAGTCATGGACGGTGTTTATCATCGGGTGGTATGTCACTCGTTTCTTGTTTTAATATAGTATGCTCACAGATATTGTTAGGATCCCCTTTTATAGCTGGATCCGTCTCTTCTTCCTCTCGTATCTTGTCCTCCCGCAGACCCAAGGCGCCCGCATCCTCTTCCAGGAATACGTCGACCCATTCTTCGAGCAACATGAGCGCGAAATCGAGGAACTCATCGGACGTACCCACGAGCGCGCCAAAGCCCTTGGTCTTCAATATTTCTACCAGCTCATCGACATTATCCGCGAAAAGGTTCTGGGGATGCCCTCTCAGCAACAGCAGCAACAAATGGCCCCTCCTCCATCTGCCGGTGCTACCGGGTACGCGCAGGCACTCCTCTCACGATTCTATCTTCCATCAGCCAACGCCGTACCGAGTGCCGCAGCTGCTACCGGAGCAGATTGGTTCTCAATGGTTACCTCTGCCCTCGGCGCAGTGACATCTTCCTCAACAACCCAACCCCAATCTCGCGAAGCGCAAATTGAACAACTCTCTGCAAGCGGCGCATTCGATACAGAGCAATACAGACATCTTTCCCGCTCCGAAAAAGCGCGTTTGTATTCCTCGCAGCGTGAAAGGTTGGAAGTTCTCGCGGCTGCTTTACACAAAGAAGAGACTAAACTACACAATACAACTCCTGGTAGCAGTGATGACGATGACGACCTTGCTTATGGGCAAGGTCCGGCTGGATTGCGCAAGAATGCGAGTGAGCATTCATTTGATCAGATTGATGCTGATGAATTGAGTGGGTCCCGATTTCCTGCAGGCACTGAAGGAGGAAGCAGTGGTGGAGGTTGGGCCAGTGGCTGGTTCGGTGGTAGCAGTACGACTACTACGCAGAAAAGGCCGTCTTCTGGAACGAAAAGGAATGTACCTGATTCGGTAGATTTTGCGGCCAGGGCGGTTGATGAGATTGGTCGCGCGTCGGGATTTACTAGATGATTTGTTTGAATAGATTTGAAATCTGGAGTTCTCATTGCTGTTTCTCTTTCCATGACCATATGCATAAAAATCAGTTGACATAACATACTTAGGTATATGTGTTGCTCGTAAACTACGCACCTGGATAGGTAAGTATACTACTTCCCCTACACCTTTGAAACAGCATGAGAACATCAAACACCAAAAAACGCGTCTCGAGAACCGAGAGAATCCGCTCTACTCCCAAGACACCTCTTCTTGTATTGCAAGCCTACCGAGCCCCTCGCCCGGCGTTATCAGCACGGAGGATGTTGTGAACTTGCCGTGGTATTCACCCGTCTTAGATCATTAAGGTCAACTGGTGGAAATTGCCCTCTTACCAAATCATGAGCGGATATTTAAAGCAGGCTTTTTGGAAAGGATCGTCAAATCTTGGAATCGGCGAGAGGATGGATTTTGTGAGGATTTGAAAAGCTTTTTAATACCGCCTCTCTTCATGTACTCCCAGAGGCTCATCCTAATAGCTCGATTGAATATAGTATAAAGAGATATATACCATGCACTGTACTCTATTTCCCCATGCTGTGCGCACCAATCATAAATTTCACCGAATTATTGCACATTGATGTCTATCTGAGTACTTTGTATGCAAACATGGCCTTTCTGACAGCATTAGGATGCTTTGCCCTCGCAACCCTAACTCTCGAAGCCCTAAACCTTCTATACTACGCAGAGCTATCCTGGAAACAGATTTGAGTACGGGTAACTCCTATTTCGCCTGGCATGAAACGTACTTTTAGCTTGTTGTAAACAAGGATCATTGACTAGCAGCGCTTCAGCCTGGATACCTTCCTAGAACATTCGACCTATAACCATGAGTAGTCAATCTCATACTTTGGGCCCATTTCGAATCGCCATTCCCTTCTCACTTTGCCAGAAGCTTCCTGACGGATATTGGTAGATCTCAAGCGCTTCCGGTTTATATTCGACGCTGTACCCTGCCTCCCATGGCGTGACGAAATATCCATTGCTTGTTTGAACTGGATACTTGAGCACTTCGCTGAACGAGCTGATATGCTCTAAGAGACTCTTTTCACCAGCAACACAGATGTAATGAATGAGGGCGAGGTGCTGGGTATATTCATTCAACCCGATTCCTCCGCTGTGTGGAACGATGGGTATGTTGAACCTGCATAAATGGTGAGAACTCGACCTGCACAGATGTAACCTTCAAGTGTATCTTACTTCTTGCTCATTAAGAGGACCGCCATCACTTCGTTTACTCCACCCAGACGACAAGCATCGATTTGACAATAATCAATAGCGCCAGCTTGCAACAGCTGCTTGAACATTATCCTGTTCTGGCAATGTTCACCTGTAGCTACACCGATCCCAAATGGTTTCAACGCTTGTCTGATGGTAGCATGACCCAGAACATCATCTGGAGAAGTAGGCTCCTCAATGAAACTGTTTGTTCACAGAGTATCAGTTGGTTTTGCTTCATCTAAAATCCTCAACGGAAGTGAGAACAAACGTAGGCTTGTATTTTGCCAATTGCTTCATAGCATCAATGGCTTCTTGTACACCCCATACTTGGTTTGCGTCAACCATGAGCATGCGCTCATATCCAATCACATCACGGACAATTTTAAGTCTTCGCTTGTCGTCTTCGGTATTACCGCCAACCTTGAGCTTAAATTTATCCATGCCAGTTGCAAGATTCTCTCGAATCAGTTCAATCATCTTTTCATCCGAAAAGCCTAGCCACCCTGCCTGGGTGGTGTATGCTGGGACAGCCTGATTCATCTCTGCGGTTCGAATCCTTTCTAGCTTGGTCGGCTCCTGTTCTTTCAGCAACGCGACTGCTTCCTCGGGCGTAACCGCGTCACGAATGTATCGAAAATCAATGCAAGTCACAAACTCTTCAGGTGTCATGTCAGATACAAGCTTCCACACTGGTTTGTTGAGGTACCGGCCCCAAAGATCCCACAGAGCATTCACACATGCACTCAAGCCAAGATGCATCACACCCTTTTCGGGGCCGACCCAACGAAGCTGAGAGTCAGAGACAAGGTAACGCCACGTCTTTCCCATATTCGCGGTTAATTCTCCGAGGGTCTTGCCAACGAGTCGTTCGGCAACCATGCGAGCGGCTGCCGTGCAGAGATCATTCCCACGTCCGATTGTGAATGAGATCCCATGGCCAATTAAGTCTGTGGTGTTGGTCTTGAGGCGAACATGCGCTGCGCTGTAGTCTCCTGCTGGGTTCATGGCATCGGAGCCAGAAGCATCCAGACTTGTTGGGAAACGTAGATCTGAGTTTTATTCCCAATATCAGCCGGGAGAAGCTTGACCTAGGCGGGGATTTAGGCTTACCATAAGTCTCGAAGCCTATAATCTCGATTTTGTAAATAGGTCGCTTCATGCCTGAGGCCATTTTAGGGTTTCGGCGGATAATTCGTTTTCCCTGAAGTTGTTGAGAAGGGATTCAAGTACTACGATGTTGCGAGCATGGAGCAATATTTATAACTTGTCCCTTATTGTAAAGCAGACACCCCTCGTTGTATACCTAGGTAGATGTGATAGAGACGAATATACAACTAGGTAGGTCATTTCGGGTCTTCGGCTTGAAATGCGATTGATTTCGTTCGTAAGAGCTGCTTTGTGCTTGGATGTCAACTGGTATGATCGTTTGGAGGTGCGCCAATAGAAGTCTCAAGCTCGGCATTTCGGTATTATAACATACCTATTTGCGTATCGGATATGAGCTAATGCCAGAAATATTCAACTACCCCAGTCCGCTAGGTAAGTTCTGTCTAATTGCAAGGATATCTTCCACCACTTGGGGGGTTTGGATTTCATGCAAAACAATATCAATGTCACTCCAGAGATAAAAAATTGGTCAAAGAGTGTAAACTTATGGACAAAAAGGTCCATTTGAATGATCCTCTCTATTATGCGGATGGAAAGAAACTTTGAAATATTCCATCTTGACTAAGCCACTCTGTCAATGCCTGAATATCAACTCCCCGTAGATTTAGTCCTCCATCATCCACATGGCCAGGACCAAATGCTTCAATAGATTCCAAATTGGAGGCTGATTCGAAAACAGGTATAACTGAATTTCCATTACTTTCAAAAATTGGCACAGGCGATCTGGCACTGATAAAATATTCCACGAGGCTTCCAGGACGATTGAATGCATCATCCTCAAGAGCCAAATCACAACCGGTTGTCTCAAATTGACCCTGCGGATTGTTGTCAGATAATACAGTCGCACTAGACAGGCTCTCATGA
Source organism: Talaromyces verruculosus (assembly GCA_001305275.1). Lineage (NCBI taxonomy): Eukaryota > Fungi > Ascomycota > Eurotiomycetes > Eurotiales > Trichocomaceae > Talaromyces > Talaromyces verruculosus. Next base: position 233,346 of record LHCL01000011.1, read on the forward strand.
AGATTTTCCGAGACACCTGCGTCTTGTGGATGTGGTGTTGCACTAATGTGTGAAGCAGACAGTGTAAAAAGGTCGTGATAGAAGCTCGCATGCCAGTATACCTCTCCCAGCTGGTTAAGGAATTTCATGCATGTCTGATAATGTGCCATGGAAATTCTGTAATCCTGACTACTTTGAGCATACCGCATCCCCATCAAATTAATTATGAGGGGTGGAAGGATGGTTGTGACACTGCCACCAAGTAAGCAAATCGTGATTGAATAGCCAGTATAGAGAGAGGTATACCATTGGGTAGGGCATGTTTGTACAAGGTCCTCTGAAATAAGGGTTTTTAGCAGATTAACAGAGTCGACAGCTACCGATTGAACCCGTTTAAATCCTAAACGTTGGCTCTCCGGTCGATTGCCTTCCTGCTTACCCTCAAAATTCCGCAGAGAAATAATAACCACGCTGCTCATTAATATGTTAGCCCTTGACTTCGACATCTCATATGTAAAACTTGAGACTGAGATGACAAACTTGTATGTGAGATGAGTAAGTGTCCGATAAAGAGTCGCATTAGTCTCCTCATTTTCCTTTCCATTCAACTGAGCCTCGACGGGCAAGTTCGAAAGCCATTGTTGTAGAGTAGAATCACAAATTCGAACCTGTTCTTCCAAAGAGTCGACTGGAACCAAAGGCAGAGACAAAACTCCTTCCATATACTGGCAAAGCTTCACAAACTGAATAAAAATAGTCTTGACAACTCGGTCTTCCATACTGTCCCCATCCTCCTCCAAATCCGCTGCGGTTAGGGGTCTAACGCTACAATCGAGACTGTTGATGTGCATCGGTCGACCGGTGCCTAGTGAAATGAGTCTATCGCGGACTAGACATATCCACCATACTCGCGCCCATAATTTGCGTTGGGGTACATCCCCAGGATCTCGGTGCAGTCCAGCCCCCTGCGCCAGTCCTATAGCTTGGTGGACCCAGCACCAGGTATGCCTTTGTTCTACCATAGACGGATAATGGTGACTTAACAGGAGAAGAGCTTGGATGGTAGTGATATCATTGGGCTCAAAATCAAGTTTGTGAAGGTACTGTTGGTATCAATGACTTTATCTTCAAGTAGTGAGAATCGGAATTTTTTGCTTACTAGGGCTCTTTTGTATAAAGTGGCTCTTGCTTGCTTCTTTGAAGAGAACCCCATGTCAAGAATGCTCTCGTTCGGAATATGCTATCAGTGTTAATACCTCCAGATGTAGCATTCTGCCCAGGTTATATAGGACAAGATCTTACCAAACTTGCGGTAAATATAATAGCCTGGAGCAGTAACAGACTAACTCCTCGTCCATGAAGGAGGGTTTCTTGGTCACTTGACTGATATTGATCCAGAAAGACAGGCTTGTCTAACACGGGAAAAAAGGGATGGAATATCTGGAAGTAGATGGAAACACATTTATCCAGAATTTCTCTTGAGGGTAACAGAAGCGCCCCCTTGCACCTAAGAAACTCGATATCATCCGCGGCCATAGTCGATTTTACTGGGTTGGAAGACGTAGACCCATCATAACCCGGAACTGGGAGTAGTACTCCATTTTCCTTGTCCCTTGCTTGCAGCCATGGATGCCCACTCGATTGAAGGCCTTGGATACAAGGATAATGAGGGACTTGGTGAAGCATGATGTGCTCAGGAATTGACCGTGGCGGCATTCGATTATTATTATTATCCACGCTGGGTTTGAGCAGATCTGCCTTCTTGCGCCTCCTTTTTCGGCTCGTAATGGAACATTCAAAGTCATTCGATTTACATTTGGTACACGGGATTCCAACTTGAAGAGCATCGCAACGGACTTTCCGAGCGCGACAACTCAGGCAGGCCTTTGAGGTCCTTGGTCGCTTTGGCTCATCAAGTTCATATTGAGATTGATCGTGCGACGAACATGACGAATCTGACGTGGTTCGTGACGTTTGCATGATTTAAATGCGTTATCGACAATATTATAAAGCAGCAGGGAGTGAAAAGAGGAGAGATGGAATCACAATCGCCGAGAAAGCCGGCGGGGAACAACGCCATGTTCTGCCCTAACCTAAGCCCAATGCCCTAACATCGTAAAGCTATAGGCTTACAGCACAACAATGGGGACCACTACCGTAATCTGTGTTTCTAGATACTTTATGCCAAGTGCAAAGTATGCTTCGAGAAGAGTCATGAATCCGGAGTAATGTGGGATGGAAGTGTCCAACCAGTAAGAACCATTTCATCGGCTCTTCGGCTTTATCTCAACTCCCAAGACAGCGCGTCAATTGCCGCAATCAAACGAAAGACTGATATTTAAAATTCAGCAGCAGATCAGGGAGAACTTCTGAAGATCCTAACTGGTGGAATTCCGGCAGAAATCGTTATGCCGTAGCCAGAAATGAGAAAAGACCTGGCGTTCTCGGAGTGTTTCACCCAGTCAGAGGGCTATAAATGTCGATGAGAATGTCTAGCTTGACGACAAATTTCATGTCGGTATATCTCTTTCCCTCTTAACAGTATCTAGCCAGAAAAATCAACGCAGCCAGACCGGCCCTCTGCAATATGGAACTAGAGATAACGAAAAATCGAGATGGAGTCACCCTGGAGGAGCAGGAGAATACCGAGTCAGAATCCAAACCCGTGTTCCATACGATGATCAATCAATACGACGCAGAAATGTATCACCAAGCTCTACAACTATATCCGAATGAGCAAGCTATCAAGAAGGAAGAAGAGAAAAGGCTCCTGCGCAAGCTGGACGCTAAGAGACGTGGATAAGACGACACTTTCATATGCAGCAATATTCGGTATCAAAACAGACCTTACTCTTCACGGCCGGCAGTATTCGTGGCTGTCCAGTGTCTTTTATTTTGGGTGGTTAATTTGGTCTATACCCTCCAATTTGATTTTGCAGCGTTGTCGCCCAGGCTGGTATCTCTCATTCAATATTTTCCTGTGGGGGGCACTTCTTATGTGCCAGGCTGCGGCGCACAACTTCTCAACACTCACGGTCTTGCGGGTTCTATCTGGTGCATTTGAGGCCATCGCCGACCCTGCCTTATGCTGTTCACTTCGATGTTCTACACTCGTGAAGAGCAGCCATCTCGGATATCGGCGTGGTATGCCTGGAATGGAATCGGAGTAGCTGGTGGCGGTCTTATTGGTAAGTGTTGTTCTTTGGAAGGTCACATGTGCATCCTTTTGGTTCGAAATCACTAAAATTTGTGTGTAGGATATGGAATAGGTCAGATTGACGGAGCCCTGGCGTCGTGGCGTTACGAGTTTTTAATAGTTGGTGCAATGTGCTCCTTTTGGGCTATGCTACTATTCCTTCTACTTCCCAACAGCCGAACCACGTTCTGGGGCTTCAGCCGAAATGAGAGATTGCTCTTGATTGCCCGCGTTCGGCGAAACCAAACTGGCATCGAGGCAACAAGAACTGTGAACTGGGACCAGGTCAAAGAGGCCTACCTCGACTATAAGACCTGGATATTTACGTTCCTGGGATTTGTCTCGGCGGTTCCTAATGGCGGTATCTCGAACTTCTCGACTTTAGTGATACAGGGCTTGGGATTTGATATCTTACATACAGCATTACTAGGCATACCACAGGGAGTCCTTGTTGCCGTATTGATTGGCTTTGGAGCTCTCGCAAATGCCTACATGCCACCCAATAGTCGTACATTGGAATGCGCTATGTTTATGCTGCCCACTATTGCTGGTGCACTCGGATTCTTACTGGCACCAACAGATGCATACGTTGGTAGATTGATCTGCTTGTAAGATGGTTTCCTTTCAAGGCTGTTCTTAATATCATTATCATGCATAGACTGACATTTCCAGCTGCCTCACTGGCTCATACCAAGCGTCATTTGTTATATCTCTTTCCTTGATCACAAGCAATACCGCGGGCCACTCCAAGAAAATGATTGTATCTGGAATGATATGGTTTGGCTCATGCATTGGCAGTATTTCTAATCCCTTTTTCTACATAGCCGACCAAGCGCCTTCCTATCACCTTGGAATTGGATCCTTGCTGGTAGCCAGCGTGCTCGAGTTGATTACCTTTTTCGTCCTCCGATATGCGTTCAAGAAGGAGAATCGAATGAAAGAGCGCAATCGAGTCGCATTACGAGAAGCTGGAGTTGGCATTGACGATGCGGATGCAACAGCATTCCATGATATGACGGACAAGGAGAATCCGAATTTTATTTATGTACTTTAGGTGATGCATAATTGCTGTCATGCCTTGTCGAAGGATAATGTTGCTATGTCAAGTAATATACATCCTAGTCATATACTAAAAAGCAGCCGCTCTACCCTAGTATAGCCCTAAGTCTATGATGTTGGAATTGGCATTACTTGAGATACAGTCAATACTTGTCAATAGTTACTTGCTTTGAGAAAACCATTGCCCTACCTCTTATTTATCAGTCTGACTATTCCAAACAGTTATTCTTCCCTTGAAACTATGACGAATGTGCTACTGCCTTGTTCGCACCCAGCACTCTTCCGATAGCTTTCACGTGGGGGAGGCAGAGTCCAAGGTACATTCTCGTCCTACATTATTACAATGTACGCAAACTTTGATAGATGAGTGAGCGCTCTTCGGAAAGTGGACTCTTGCTCTCTATCCAGTTGCTTTCTCTACTCAACATCTCTAGTCCCACTTTCCGAGAGAGAGACACTTCGTCATTAAAGATGATGAAGGGGGTACAACATGTCCAATTGAAAGGAATAAACAATCTACGGCCTTCACCTAGACACACCCTACGCCTAAAAAAAGATACAACATTTGAAGTCCTATGAAAATGGGCACGTAATGTATTCGGGTATAACACACTAACTGACCGAGTACACATACACACACAGACTTATACCAGAGAGTAGAAACGTAGACAGACAACGAATGCATACATATCAACTCGAGACAAAATGAGAGACATATCCATCTCCATTGATGCTGAGACCGGCCCCCTTTTCCAGCCTCAATATCAATTTCCGAATGGAGAAAAAAGATGGATATATCGAATGCCGCAAAAGAGTAGATGCAACAAAAAGAATGATGCGAATGCAGAGATAGAATGAAAACGACCAGAAACTCGAGACGAAAAATGGATAAATGAAAATGAAATAATCTACATGCTGGCAATCCTCAATGCCATGCTGATTGATCGTGATATGTATATCACGAGCATCCCCTTTCCCTCTCCCTCTCGTGCTCTCCGCTCTAGCTCTCGTACTCGAATCCGTTGACATCCTCCACCCTCCACTGCCACTGCCCCAATCCATACCTCGTCCAGATCCGATACACAGAAATGAAGGGAGGGGGAAAAAGGTAAAGAATAAAACAATCTCAAATTCCGGAAAAAGAGGTAAAAACAGGGTATGTATGTATGATATGTAACAACTCTCTCTCCTCTCCCCCAACAAAGTCAAACAACATCAACAACAAACATTAAATATAAATAAAACAATCGGTCGAATCACAAACACTATAACTGTAAAGAAGAAAATCGAGAAACGAAAAGAGGGGAGTAGAAGACAAGGTCGAAGCAGAAGTGAAAAGAAGAAAGAAAAATGGAGTGAATATTAAATTGCCTTATAAACAACCAAACCAGACCCAAACTTTTGTCTTGCCGAACAATGTCACAACAACAATAGACAACCAGTGCGAAGAAGAATATGTATGCATGTTTTTTTCAGTTTTGTTCAGTTTTTTGTAATCATGGTAATGATGATAGGATGCATGGTACTGATGAATGGTACTGAATGGTGGTAATGGTATCTTGGATTGAGTATTAACCTTTCTGTCCTTCCTTCTTATCAATAATCTCTTCTGGTTATTCCTGTCTATGCTGTTTCTCCTTCGCTCTTTACGGGTTGCGACTTTGTGAGTTCGGGGGAGGTCGGGTTTGAGGGGGGGGAGGTTGCCATGTTATCATCTAGAGCGGCCAGGGCGCTGTAATCCGATTAGTATGAATACTTGCAATGAAATAAGGATGTAGGGGAAAAGGGTACCTGAATGCGTTAAGGGAGGAGACGGCCTCCTTCTCTTCCTTCTTTCCTGCTGGAGGCGTACCAGTGCGGCTGCTGGCGCCGCTGTCTTCGCCACCACGAACCAAATTGCCGCCAGGGCCAAGGTTCTTCCGACCACTGCTGCTGCGCGAGCCGAACATGCTAGACGGACCAAAGGAGGCGGGCTGGTTGAGGGTACGCGATGTCTTGAGACGACGCAGATCGTCGCTGCCGACTTTGCTTCCGGCAAAGTCTGGCGGTGGTGCTTGGTTGCGGTAGTCGCCGGAGAGGTTGCGTGCGTCGCCGCGGCCCATGGGCATACGGCCGCCTCGGCTGGCTTGTTGGCGGAGACGCTCCATTTCAGCTTCTTGCTGAGCGCGGGCAGCCTGTTGATGTTAGTATACATACCCAAAATGGAGATCGATTGACATACCTCTTCGCGGATCTCGGTAAGAGTCTTGGGACCCTTGTCGCCGTTCTTGGACACCCAGTTGGCAGAACGCAAATCGACAACATCCTGAACTCGTTAGTATAGAAATGACTCATACGAAGACATGGGTACATACCATAAGCATAAACTTGAGACGGCTAGGGAGACCAGGAGTCTCCATCATCATAGAAATACGACCAAAGTAAGCATCCATCATAGCATGACCCTTCTCGGAAACATCCAAGCTGGCACCGATGGTGCGGAGCAAACTGGTCAAACTCTCCACCTCGGCCTCATCAGGAATACCCTCGTAATCGACAAGCTTCTTCACACACTCGTGCATAATACGCTCAGTCAACATGCCCAACTTGTACAGCTCACCAATAAACTTGACAAGACCAAGACCGCGACGCTTGGCGGCGGCAGCAATGTAGTACTCGTCAGACATGAGGGCAGCGGCCTCGCTTTCACCCTCTGGCTTGGGTGGGAGGTTGACCTTCCATCCACGCTCGAATTCCTCTTGACAGCGGTTCAACAAGTACTTGCGGAACAAACTGCCACCTGCAACGACATTGCCGGCCTTGTCTTTGATGTTCTCATCCTTGATCTCGGGGCTCATGCTCTCAAGCATACGTTTGCAGAACTTGGCGTACATAGGAGCCCAGTGAGCTTCGTCAGTGGCCTTCTCAAAGGTGAGTTGAATAACTTGACGCAATGTACGACCATCCGACTCATGCTTGGATTGAGAGACGATAGTGAGAATCTGCTCGGAGATACGATCGAAGTTCTCAGGAGTCATCTTGTTCAAGTTGGCCTTGACCTTACGTTGGACAACGTCAGGAGCCAAGTAGTCGGTTTCACCACTTGGAGTAGGACCGGCAGCGGCTTGACCAACGCTTCGAGGCTTCCAACCAGTCTGAGATATCTCGAGTGGCTTGAGAGCAAGACCTGCCGTAAGAGGCATCGACTTGTTGGTTTCCTCCTCCTTCTTGGCGCTCTGCTTGTCGCGTCTGCTACCTGTGCGGGTAGTGTTCCTGCTGGAACCAGGACGGGGCGATTGAGGCACGTTGTGGATAGCAGTGGAGGAGCCAGGGCGACTCACTGAACCAGGACCCATCGAGCCAGGACGTCCAAATGGACCAAATGGACCGCTACCCATTGACGGCATGCGGCCAGGAGGATTGGGGAAACCATCCCTCGGAGGTCCGCCAGAGGGGGTACCACCACCGAAATAACCCATCTTGAAACTGGATGGAATTCCACCACGAGAAGTTTGGCGACCAGTGCCAGGAGTACGAGCAGACTGTGGTCGTGAAGAATCGCCACTGTCGCCAACAGTCTCCCGGACACGAAGGTCCCAGTCAAAAGTAGGCTTCTCTTTGAAGACATTCTGGAACTGAAGCAGGAACTCCTTGTTGTACTTGAATTTGCGATCCGCTGGAGCATTGGCGTTCAAAGCGGGATTTGGCGATGCAATTGAGGGTGGATAAGTAATGGCAAGGGTGTCCAAAAACTTGGCGCTGTGCAGGGACTTGAGAGCTGCGCTAGGCTGAGGTGGTTCAACAGGCTTGGTCTCGAGCTTAAGAGGACCGGGCTTGGCCTTGCCAACACTGGCAGGTTTGGAGGGAGGACCCATCGAAGCATCCGATTGCGACACAGGTGTAGCGGCACCACTATCATCAGGAGTCTGTGCAGCAGGAGTCTCACTAGCAGGGAATCCGCCCTTGCGCAAAGAGGCAAAAAGCTTGGAGCTGTCTTCGTCTGCCGCAGCGCCGGATTCGAGTTTCTTCATACGAGCTTCTTCGAGAGCCTCGGCTTCGCGTTCGGCCTGTTTCATGTTGCGCTCATAAGCTTCCTCTTCCTCCTTCTTCTTGCGGTCAGCCTCTTCCTTTTGAGCCTGCTTCTTCTTCTGGTACTCGGCTTCAGCAGCAGCTTCCCGAGCTTCGATTTCGGCCATTTCGCGCTCGATGGCATCAAAGTCGATCTCATCGTCGGCGGCAGGAGCAGGAGCAGCCTTCTCTTCGGGCTTCTTCTCTTCAACGGGTTCCTCAACCTTGGGCTTGATCTCCTCCTTGACAGGTTCAGCGACGGGCTCGGCCTTGGGTTTACTCTCTTCCTTGTCAGCGATAGAAAGGTTCTCAATGGCCTTGCGAGCATCCTCTTCCTTGCGACGTTGCTCGGCCTCTTCCTGTTCAATCTTCATTCGAACAGCATCCCGAAGCTCCTTCTTCTTTTCCTCGTCAGTCTTCACTGACTTGCTATCGGTACGAGCATGGTCGATACCGCTGGCGGCACGTGGAGGAGGTGTAGGAGCTGAACCCTTGACTGGAGAAGGAGTAGCACGAGCAGGTGAGGCTGGCGCCTTCTCGAACGACTTGACGGCACCGCTGTTGGGATCCTTGATGACAATCGCGCTCTTCTTGGGCGTGGGAATGATGAAGTGGTTTTTCTGAGGAGCCGGGCTGTTGGAAGTTCTGCTTTCAGTGTGAGCGTGACCAGGAGTAGGCGCAACCGCCGGAGCAGGGCCTTGACCGAGGCTGGAGCCGGGACGATCGTTTGAAATCTGAGAAGTGCTTCTCGACAACGGCGTAGACTGCATGGACGGCGGCATAGTTCCGGCGGGGAACTGGTTTGGCATAAACTGGCCTGGTTGACCGTAGGGAACACCAGGGCGAGGCTGAGGCGAGGGAGGCATGTACATGTTTTGCTGAACTCCGTATGCGGGATAGTAGTAACCGCTGTTGGGGTCATAACCACCGTGGGGGTAATTCTGATTTTTCACCATTGTTAGAACTTTTTCAAATTCACCAGTTTCTGGAGAAAAATTCACAGAAGATCGACGAGATGCAGAAAGAGGGGGAGGGTCCATAGGGTGAAGGATAGGAAGGGGATTTGAAACAGGAGCAGAAAACTCATCGCTTTGGGTCCCTTGCGAATTTCTCTCCTTGAAGGTATTTTTCTGAAAAGGGTCCATTTTCTTGTTTCTCCAGGGTTTGTTATAGTTAAAAGAAGAATTCCGGTTTCTCACATTTTGGGGTCCCATGTGCTGGTTGTAACCACCGTAGTGTTGGCTGGCCATCTGCGGATGCTGCATAGGTACATGGCTCATTTGCGGTGTGACGGGGTTGGCGTTCGCGATGGCTGGGCTTCGGTTCGCTTGATGAGGAGAGCTGGGGTAGCCCATGGGGCGTCCGTGAGTAGGTGGGTGGAAAGGAGCGGCCATTTGAGGTCCGCCTCGTTGGTTTGGAGTCCCGCGGAAGTTGGGGCCAGACGAGTAGCCCATTTGGTTCTGATATCCGGATCCAGAGTATCCACGACCGCGACCACCTTGGTAGCCGCCACGAGCTGGACCACCAGGACCACCGGGGATGTGGCCGCCCATATCGCTGTGCTGAGACTGAGACGATTCGCGACGAAGGTGGGTAGCTTGAGGACCAGGACCGAGATTGCTCTGATTCATTCGCATCTGTCGCTAGTTGCGGTTAGTGATGACTGCACCAGAAGCGCGTTAATGCGCACAAAAGAAAAGACGAGAACAAAAGAAAGAAATAGAGGAAAGATATGAAGAAAAACGTACAGCGTCTCCAGATGCGTCGCCGAAACTGCCAAAGTTAGGCGCATTGCCTGGAGCTTGGTATGTAGACGGCGGCCGGCCGCCGCTGGACGCGGGCTGGGGGATAGGCGAAGGAGAAGTCGAAGGCGAGGTAATACGAGGGTTCACAGGCGCGACATTCAAATTGCCATGGGGCTGACTGACGGGGATAGCGGGAGAACCCATCGCAGGCGAATTTTGCTGGTCTACCGATCCAAACTGAATACTGTTGCGATTTGGGTTACCGCCAGCTGGTCCACCGTTCGGGATGAAGCCAGTGGTCCCAGCAGAGCTGATGGTCACTGATTGTTTTCTGCTGTGGTCCGCCGCATGGACGGAGGGAGCGCCATTCACGATGGTCACCCCGGAAGGTTGCTGATTCTGCATGGATGATTTGCCGTTCACTGTGTTTGAAGTCGTTGAAGGCGAATTTCCATGGTGCGCTGGGGCGAACTCGGAATCGGATCGTTGGGTGGCGTGCGCGTACGTCCTGGAGGGAGCAGCGCTGTTTGCCAGTGTCGACGATGTGTTGTTTTGTCCTTGAGACTGGTGCGAGCTCATTCGATCGATCGGAAAATCGAGTCCGTTGGGCGTTGGACGTTTGAAACAACGCTAGAAGATCGAAACGAGAGAAGGACTGACGAAGTCGCACTCACAAACGAAGCTGTAAATGTTCTTTTTTGTAGAATCGAGGAAGAAACTCCCGACCTGAAACAAAAAAGATGAAGAAGAAAAGGACTCTTCTTCTCGCGCAAGCGACTTGGATTAATAAACCGTTTCTTGATTCCGATAGCTAAATCGAAATCAACGTATCGTTCCCGACAAGTAATAAGAATTTCTCAAATAATTTTCGACTTCAAAAGAATGAAGATAAATATTAAAAGAGAAAGAAAGGGGGAAGATAAAATAATGGGAGGGTGGGATAATCCGTCGAGACAAGAGAAGACTTTCGCACGCCTCACCAAAGAGTGGCTGTGGACCGCACAACAAGAAAAAAAAAAGTTGTTGTGGTTTTTCAGGCGTCGGAGAAAAATCACCGAAGGGGAAACACAGAAAAAATAAATTCCTGCGAGACCGAAATAAACAAATAAAAAAAAAACCTCTTCTGATCAAACAGACAGAGGAAACTCCTATTAGAAATAAGGGTTTTGGTTTTTTGGGGTGGAGGAGTGAAAGGGAAGAGGGAAAGGGAAGGGAGGAAAAATAAAAATGAGTTAATTGTCTGGTCCCGGGCTGGGAACTAGGGAACTAGGCCAACTTGATCCAAGTTCTCCCGTCAGGCAATCAATCAACGCCCCAGTTTATCAAATCCAACTGTGATGACCGGAATGGATCTTGCTTTGCTTTGTTATGCTTGTTGTGCTTGCTCTATCTTGTTTGCCTTGTTTTAGCTGACTAGTCATTGGCTTGTTTGAAGTGCTGCCTAGGCTAGACATTTGAATGCGAGTGATGCTAGTGCTACATTATCCACGGAGTCCTCCGGGGATAAGGATAAACGCGACTATCGATAGACAGACAGACACGAGACGACATCAAACAGATAGTTACGCCCCGTCCTTGACAACTAGATATCTGATCCAACCAGCTATCCTGGTTTCTACACACGTTACTATCATACGTTGGAGACTAGGAGTATGATAGTACAAGCAGAAAAACAAAGTAACCGCCCTTTGCTTCACCGGACATGAACCCCCCCGTCCCTTGCCACGCAGACACACCGGGCGAATCAGACCTATCCCTGCAAGATGGGGGATTTGACGTAACCGGCTTAGGGAAGTTACTTAGACTGCGCATTACTTACATGTAAATAAAGCAATAGATCACCCCGTAGAAAGGAAGACAATTGTATAACTTATGTATGCTAAGTATGCAGCGAAGCCAAAGGAAGAAGTGGGCCGATCCGAGCCGCAATGACGATCAGACGCATGTCGATGTAGGCGTTAATCTGGGTATACACTACTCAAAGTACTGAAACTACTGATATAGGAAATAATGAGTCTGCTAATGGTTGCCTAATAATATTTATCGTATCGTATCGTATCATATCATATCATCATCGTGGAACAATAAACTAACAAAAAGCCCGAAAGACAATCCGCTAATGTCAGGAAGCGTCTGCTAATTGCAGTTTGCTGTTTATGGAATCGGTATCCTCTTCTATCCCTGTAGGCGATATGTCTGATGATATCGCGTCGTCTGCGTCGGAAGATCCGAATTCGCGACCACGGGTTGTCTCTGATTCACTCTCATCCTCACTATCTGGTGGCGTGTCCAGATTGCCGAGCCCGGGGCTCTTGAGAACTCGTTCGCCAGTGTCATCTTCAATGTCTGGCGAAAGTTGAGGTGTATCTGAGCGTACAAGATCTTTGCCGTTATCGTCTTCGTTTGAACTAGTCGTGGACAGTTTGGAGTCACTGCCCGTGTGTGCATGCTGAAAGTGTCGAGGGAGCCCGACGGCTTCTGCCACAGCTGCGGCTTCATCGGCAGGTAGTTTGGCCACGTTCGTGTCGGAGCTGACTTGCTTGTTGAATAGCCCACTGCCTTGTTGTTCGCTGATTTGTAGAATGTTGCCGTAGCTGCGACGGGTCGGATCGGCAAGACGTTTCTTCTTTTTCTTCTCACGCTTGATGGATGGCCGCACCACGACGACGGGAATGGGTGATTGCTGTAGACAGTATTTCGAAACAGAACCAGGCAATAAGCCTTGCATGCCGGCGAGACTGCGTCCTCGTGTTCCCACAATCAGAACAGCCGGTTCATAAATATGAATCTGCATGACTTTGTTAATAATTTCCTTTCATAGGTTCAATGAATGACATACCATTCTCTGAATAATATCTTGCACCTTCCCAACTGCGAGTTCCAACACCAAACTGATCGCTTTCTCGTCGTGTTGATTCTTAGCAATGACCTGGTTGAGAAGCTTCTCGGCTTCCTTGCGGTACCGGCCCTCATCAACGCTTGCATCGCTAGCAATCTTGGAATCCTTCTCTACTACCCATAAACATATGACCTCATCGCCGTCATCAACCAATTCATCAATCAACCATTCGAGAGCAAATTCTGAATAATCATTCTGATCGGTTCCGCATAGGAACGTGCGACTTCGTCGTGTGGCTTGGTAATTCTTGTGCTTGTATTTCAAGGTAAAGGAGCCGTCGGAGGCATCTCGGTTATCGAAGGTATCAAAGGAAACGCCTCGCTGATAAGTACTACAGCCAATGTTACCACTTAAACAAAAAAAGAGTATGTGATTCAACGAGTGGTGCTTACCTGGGTGGTGGTGGAGATGAGATTCTTCTTGGGTGTCGACCATCGACTGGGGTCTGTCTCCCGCTGCTAACGATTGTGCTCTCTGGAACAGGTTGGCTGTCCGAACCACTAGACTGCGCCGATCTTCTGCGTGGGGGATCATTTCCGACGAAAGATATTCTGCGATTGTCCGATCGTAAACTCGTCGTACTGTCTGTGGATAGCGAGTTCTCGCTGTTGCCTGGAAGATTGAGGATTGGTGTCGAGGCGTCGGGGGATGTGATAGTTGGCGATGTCATTCTGGCGAAAGGTGGAGTTGCATATCACCGAACGGAGTTAGAAGTGTGCGTAGTCGAAGTGATTCAGATGTCGTGTTGTCGTTTGATGTCAGTTGAAATGAATTTAATGAAGAAACTGTCGAATGTGTGAATTGTTCAAGATGCTGACTGTTTACGATGAGTTTGACTCATGAAGAAACATGTGACGAGTTTCCCTAAGTGGGTCAATTTTATCCTTCTGAGTTCTCCCGACGCTCCAGATTTCAGGACTCAGCCACGATTGAGCTTGTAAAACAATGCCAGCGAATGCCGAGTTTGGAGTTATTTTTTTCCTTCTGATCACTTGATTTCCAATCTCAATTTCCGGAAGGAGTCGAGGAAAAAGAAAGGTGATTAAACGTGATGCAATGCCAGTCGCAGATTCGCACTAGCTTGATAGCCTAAGCAAATCACTAAGCCAGCGGGGGACAGGAAGGGCCCGATGATGCCGAGAAAGTCGTACTGTACTCGGATCTTAGGAGTTGCATTAATAAGACGGCACAGCGTTCCAGAAGATGAAAACTCACGTATGTGAGAGAGATAGCAAAATAATGAAGGACAAAAGGTTGATGGAGACAGAGAGAAAGAGAAGACGATCAGGCGTCGAAATTCAGCCCAATCATCCGTCTCCGTTCTGAACCAACATGATTCGGCAGGAGGTGCTTACTAGTCTGGAAATAGACTAGCGCATTGCAGAGTATATAATCGTGGAAATGCGGGGCCGCCTTCCTTCCTTTTCACTTGTTTCCTCACGCATGACCTCACGTCTTGCTGTCCTCTTTCAAGGTGGCAAAGGCAATTGGCTTACACGTGACAGACACAATGTTTACTGCATCGTCCCGTCCCAAGTCTGGCCTCAAACCGCTCAACGATACCGACGCATGAATTAAGAGGTACGTAGGTACTGGTGCGATTTCTCGAGCTTATACACCAGTGAGATGTCCTGGAGGATTTTCAAACACGCAGTACATAGAGTACATAGACAGGAGAGGAGGAATTCAAACATCCGATGCCCCTTTGTGACATTTTATATATCGTGTCGGCTGGCACATGCCACAGAGCTTTGGTGTCAAGTGAATATCCCAATTTTAAGGATTCCAGAAAATGAACACACGTCTTAAGTTTTCACTGTCAAGAAACATCTCCATCATAAAATGACGATCAAAGGATTAGCCCTATTCGAGGATATGTAGCTTGTCTATTCTTGGATCTTGGGGTAATTCCGGCCCTGCTCTTAGACCTCACGATGGTCACCGGAAATTGACATCACCGACCTGGTTACTGTGACTGGCTTTTTCGTGGCCCTGTGTGCTCACTTTCTCAAGAATATTGACTGTGTTTGATATATGCGTCTCTGTTTCTGCTGCAGAAGATAGGATGAGTGTCTGCGGAGAAGCGGATAATATACAAATATGCATACTTGAGAGACAACATGTGATGGAAAGAAATGTCAGTACCAGCCCCGCATGCATGTGGGAGTCCGTACAATTGTACGTACTCTGGTCCAAGACTCTCTCCCCCCGATATTAAGAAGACCCCACAAAACTGGTTAACGGTCCCTGAACTATGCAGCTGCCCCAGAGCCCTGATGCGGGGAAGAATTTCATAAAATGAGGAGTAATGCCTTATCTGTAGAGGAAAGAAACATGTTCAAGTCGCGCCAGAAGAGGCTCAATATACCTTTTAGCCAAAGACCTTTTTTGACGACGGAAAATGACGGCGTCAAACTCGCAAACGAACGATGGCAACCCCGGGAAGCTCTCCAAGATCCTAGTCGTCGGCGCAGGACCGTCCGGACTTTTGCTCGCCATTCTATTAGCAAAGCATGGAATCAATGTCGAGTTGCTTGAAGCCACCGAGAAACTAGACGAACAACCCCGAGCCGCCCATTATGCCTCCCCGGCCGTATACGAGCTTCGCCGCGCAGGCGTCATTGACGATGTGATCGAACGCGGCTTCAAACCATCAAATGCGTGCTGGCGCAAAGCCAACGGTGAGATCATTACTGGAATGAGGTTTGACGTAGTTCCTGATGACCCCGAGCGGATGGTTGTGTTGCCCCTGGACCGACTCGGCAAGCTGTTGTATGCTCATCTCCAAAGACAACCACTCGCAAAAGTTCATTGGGGTCACCGTGTCACCGAGATAGGTGAGGAGAACGGAAAAGCTTGGGTGAAAGCCGAGACTGCATCGGGGTCAGCCAAGTTTGAGGGTGATTATGTGATCGGTGCCGACGGCGCAAATAGTACGGTTCGAAAATTGTTGTTTGGACCGAATAGCTTCGAGGGAGAGACGTTGGACGCTGCAATTATTGCTACTAATGTAAGTGACCCGCCTGTAAGTCAAGGCTTGCACTGATCGAGACAGGTGATACACGACTTTACCAAGTATGGATACTGGGATACGAACTATATCGTGGATCCCAAGAATTGGCACATGGTTGCAAAGATTGGACGAGACGATCATTTATATCGAGTATCATATAGTGAAGTGCCTGGATTGACAGCCGAAGAATATAAGCAACGACAGCCAGCTCGTTATAAGGAGATCCTGCCAGGAAGCCCCGAGCCTTCAGAATATACCATCACAAATATCAACCCGTATAAGCTACAACAACGATGTGCGCCTTCGTTTCGCCAAGGAAAGTTCGTGTTGATCGCCGATGCCGCACATGTGTGCAACCCATTGTACGTATCATCCCTTCCCAAGCTGCTCGTAGGATATTACTGACAATGTTTCAAGTGGTGGTCTTGGTTTGACGGGAGGTATTGCCGATCTGGGAAGTCTTTTTGACTGTCTGAACGGGATACATCAAGGCGTCGCTGACGATGATATCCTCGATCGATATGCCGAAATCCGTCGAAAGATCTATTTTGATGTTATTAACCCCTTGTCGAGAGAGAACTTCCGCCGATTGTGGGCTCAGGACCCTGACAAAGCAAAGGAGAACGATGAGTTTTTCAAACTACTCGACAAAGCAGAAAAGGATCAAGAGCTGGCGAAGGAGCTGACCTTGGTGGGTTGTCTTGCGAAGGGCTGGTAATTTGCCATATTGCCAAGTGTGCTGACAGATATCATAGGGCCTGAATATTCTTCGACATGACTTTACTCAGTACTACAAGACAAAAGTGTCAAGCTGATGATTCTGCCCTGTGAACTTCTTGATGTTAGATATGAGTCTTTGTTGAAGATGTGTTGCATGAGATAAGGACCACACACCTATGATGGGTAGTCAGTCTTAATTGCCTGACTAGGATTCCTCACAGAAAAGAATGAATATGGCAAAAAGACAAAAAGGGAAGGTGCACCTGATTGGCAGGTGCCTGCCTGAGGAAACTACCGTGTACGCCCGACTGTTCTTTTCTTAGCACGCCCTGTAATCTTCATAAACAATCAATTGTCATAAGCAATTGAAAGACTTATATTCTACTCTGCTCTTACAACAAAGGCAAAGAGCGGTCCTATCTTTTATTTCTAGCCTTTCCTCTCGCTTCATCCTCTCTTTATCATCCTGACTTCGCGTCACGCCAAACTTAGCACTCTACTTATTTAATATCACTGGGTTTGTCAACACGACCTTGTTTAACTGGATGCTCAGCATAATGGCTGATCTATTTTCACGGTTTCCTCTTGAGGTTCAACAAATCATCTTTGACATCCTTTACGAAAATGGCACCAAAGAGGAGTTGACACCTTTTCTCGTGGTGAACAAGTCCTGGTTTGCTCTCATCAGTCGACACCTCTACAAGGATGCCAAGTTGCACACAATCTGGCATCTGCGTGAGTCGCCAAATGCTGGGCACTACTTGTCGATCGTTCGCTCCTTGACCTTTGGACTCGGCGATCATGTTTACCATTCTGGGATCATCCAAAAATGGGCAAAGCCACCCCTCCACAACCTCGAGAAGATTTCCTTCGTGCCTGGCGCTGTGTTCCAAGGACACGATGTCGAGTACATTATTCCATACCTTCAACCCTCTATTACGGCAGTCCAGTTGTTTGGTGTTCGTTGGACTTCTCGGCTACTATCAGCATTGCAAGAGACGTGCAAAGGTCTCAAAGAGTTGAGCATCAAGTACCCATTCAAAGGCAAAGGATCCAGTCTTGATGCGCAGGCCTTTGATGCCTGGCTTCAAGATTTTCCATCACTTCACTCTATCTCTGTTTTCTACACAGATGGGAATGGAAATGAAAAGGCCAGCAGCAAAGCTTGGACGATGCTGTTCTCTCAACCCACATTACGCGGTCTTCTGAATAGACCACTTCGACGTCTCCGCCTCGAGCACCAACTGGAGGATTGGGATCGTTTGTTCAACAGCGCCGCAGTCAACTCCTTGCGGGAGCTGAGCGTAATCGTGAAATGCAAGGACATTGCCGGCTTGCCAATCTTGGCAGACTTACGAAAGTTGCATATTCTGGTTGGTGACGAACCTCAAGAGGAGCAACAGAAGGTCATTTCACCTCTCTGCTCAATGACTGCACTGAAGTCTCTGAGGGTTATCTTTGTCAAACCATACAAGCTTTACGCTAGCGAAGTCATGTCATTGACGCGTCTCACGAATCTGGAAGAGCTCGAAATCTTCAGCAGTCACCAAGAAGTTATTGCCGCCGACAACAGCGACGACGACGACGCTAACGGCGATGATGAGACGGAACGCTCTCGCTACACGCCGATTACGATCTTGCCATCCTTTGACGAGAATGACTTTGACCTGCTGGCGTCGTCGCTTTCCAAACTGCGACATGTATGCTTGTTGTTCGACTGGGTGCCAGATAGCACCCATGTACTCAAGTCTGCTGCGTATCTTTGGCGTGAGCTAGAACATCTATGCCTTGGAAACAACCTGGACCTCCCTGAAAGCATTTTGGTATCAGGAAACGGAGATCCAGTGTTTCCTTATGTGAAGCAACTCAAGAAAGTGCGGGCTTGTATTGGTGATCTTGTCACCGACACTGAGGCCATACGAGGCGATCGTGATGCGGTGTAAGTAATTCCTTCTTTCCACTCACATCAATTTCCTATCACCTGAAAACTGGGAACTCTCAAAATTCAGCATTCCTTTTTTAGTCCAAGTGCTTCTAATCCTGACATGCTTCTCTAGCTCGAAATACGTCGGTAAAGTCTGTCAGCGCCTCAAGGTCGCTTTTCCTCAGCTTGAAGGCATCCGATTCCGCGAATTCACCATCCGCGACGAAAACCCCTCACACGAGGAAATTGCCATTTCGAAGGATATGATGACTGATGCGCTTGACAACAAGGAGCTGGGCTGGCGCTGGTCTCGTTACGACGTGGATGCGACTTGGGATTTTGGTTATGTTGTCTGACTTGGCTGGGACACTTGTATCACGTTGTCTGAACATGTCATCACCAAAATGGGTGTGCGCAGGGTGGTATTTGTGATTCTTGCACTGACGACTTCATGTCGTTTGCGAAATTTCGTGCCTTCGAGATGTATGATTTTTGGGAGGTGGCACAGTCAGTATGTATTATGGAGGGAATAGTCCGAGTCAAATTGGTAGTTGCGTCTTATCATGGTTTCATCTTGCTGTAACTACCCTGCTTTTTTAATATCGAGCGAGGCTGCGATGCAACTAGAAGCAGGCTAAGTCTAGAGTCTTTCTGATAGCCAAACAAATGGACAGGGTTGCCGCCAGGGTGCCTTAGAACGCTTAGTGCGGCGCTGCAAGACTAATCGATAAGGCTCCCCTGAAGCCTACCGTAGCGGGTTCCAGCCCCACTTCTTTTTATCCTCTCTTCCTTCCACATCATCACTTTGTCTCCTTTGTTCTGCTCCACCTGTCAAATCATCGAGCATTAAATCCATCAAAATGGATGGTTTGAAGATTGAACAGCTACAATCTCTTCAATCCAAAGACCAAGCGGCACTCCTCGACACGGTCGATGAGATTCGTCGTCATGGCGTGAACCGTTACGTGTCTCTGCCGCAGCTCATCGTCTGCGGAGACCAGAGCTCTGGCAAAAGCTCTGTACTTGAGGCAATCTCTGGCGTCCAGTTTCCAGTCAACGATGGATTATGTACTCGATTCACCACAGAAGTCATCCTGCGTCGCGCAACCAAAAGTCTGGCCACCGTCAAGCTCATCCCCGCTAAAGACGCGCCTGCATCTCACAGAGAAAAACTATTACTATTCCAGAAGAGTTCCATCAACCATGCAGAAATTCCAGACCTAATTTCAGAAGCAAAGACGTTTATGGGTCTTACTGGAAGCAGTACCTTTTCACGAGACGTCTTGCAACTGGAAGTCTCCGGCCCCAGGCTTCCTCATTTGACTCTGGTTGATCTCCCAGGCTTGATCCATCATCCCAACAAAGAGCAGACCGAAGAAGACGTTCGCATCCCCAAGGAACTAGTCCAGACGTACATGTCGCAATCACGAAGCATCGTGCTAGCCATCATCACAGCGAAAAACGATACTTCAAACCAAGTTGTGCTAAAAATGGCCAAAGAGGCTGACCCACTGGGGAATAGGACGATGGGGATCATCACCAAACCGGATTGTTTGATCAAAGACAGCCCGAACGAGTCGAACTTCTTTGCCCTGGCTAGCAACAAGG
This sequence comes from Talaromyces verruculosus, assembly GCA_001305275.1. Classification (NCBI taxonomy): domain Eukaryota; kingdom Fungi; phylum Ascomycota; class Eurotiomycetes; order Eurotiales; family Trichocomaceae; genus Talaromyces; species Talaromyces verruculosus. The sequence continues at coordinate 253,536 of LHCL01000011.1, forward strand.
AAACATATTTCAAGCTTGATTGGCATGTTTTGCGAAACGGCGATTTCAACGAGCGCAATGACTCTACTTTCAACAGAGATGGGGTGGAAAAAGACTTCTTTGCGTCGACAATCTGGAAAAACCTACCGAGTCACAAGCGAGGAGTGGAGGCGCTGCGTACTAGGCTCAGTCATGTGTTGTATCAACAAATTCAGAAAGAGCTTCCCAGCCTTCTCAAGGAAATCGAAGCTGAATTGGCAGATTGCAAGACGACATTGGATAGACTCGGTTCTCCTCGCGATACTCCTACTAGCCGACGACAGTATCTGACTGGGATCGCCGGTCGATTTCTCGACCTAGTTCGAGCGGCTAACGATGGAAGTTATCAGGATTCATTTTTTCGACCAGGAAATTCTGGGGCTTTAGGAATTGCTCAAATGCAGAAAACACGTTTACGCGCGACTGTGAGAAAAGCAGAGCAGAAATTCCTCGACAAAATGCACCAATATGGCCACAGCTATGTTATTGTGTCCGAAGGCTCGAAAACAGAAAGTGTTAAGCCCCAGAATCCGCCTCCGTCATCTGTCTCCGAAGACGTTCAAACCACTATCCATGAAAAGCAGTTCCTTGAAGAAATTCGTCAACTTCTCAATGATAGCAAAGGAAGAGAACTTCCCGGTACTTTCACCCCTCTTCTCGTCGGTGACTTGTTCATTCGCCAATCGACCAATTGGAAGCCTTTTGCCCTAGACTTTGTTGAAGATGTCTGGAATATCGTAAAGCAATTTTTGGACGACGTCTTGGTTCATGTAGCGGATGAAAACGTGAGGGAAGCGCTACTTGAAGAGATCATCGATCCTGAAATGGAGAGAATTTTGATGAAGCTCAAAGACAAGGTCGCAGAATTGCATTCACCTTATGCTCGCGGCTCCCCGAAAACACTCAATCCTCGCTTTGTCAAGGAACTCGAAAGTAGACGATCTCAACAAGCCGAGAATCCGTCTAACCAGCCTGGTACCCTGCTCGGAACGACTATTAATGAAGACGCCGATGGGTATGCGTGCCGAGAGCTACTTCATCTAATGCAAGCTTACTATGCCGTTGCTCTCGACGTCTTTGTTGACAATGTATCAAGCCTTGCTGTCGAAAACTGTCTTATGAATGCGCTTGAGAACTTGCTATCTCCTCTTACAGTCTCTGAAATGAGTGACGAAGAGCTCGAAAATATCGCATTTGAATCGCTAGCTGTTTGTGAACTACGTAGCCAGACGCTGGAGAAGCAATCTTCGCTTCAAAAGAGTTTTGAGCTGTGTCGTCGGCAAGCAAGAAAATTGGCATCGAATCGACTCAACGAAGTGGCTCAGAAGGAGGCACAAAAAAAGACACAACAGACGGAGCCCTTGCCACTTTCAGTTACGGAAGGGGTTGCAAAGATAAAAATTACACCAGCCGCCCCTGCAGCAATACCTATAAAAGTATGTGCCTGATTACCTCCTCTCCTTTTCGTGTTAATATCGATAAATGTTGATATTGTTCATCTATAGTCAGAAGGTTCCAAGAACGGTACCTCTCAGCCAGTGACTCAAGGTCCGACAACATTACGAGCTTCAAATGCTTCTGCAACGGAGGCTCAAAGTGCACCTCGAGCATTGAGCCCTTCTGTATCTACTACAACAGGTTCGAGCGTAGGTCAGATGACACCTCAGACCTCGAGCGCCTCGCGATCTCCGACACCAAGCTTCGACGGAGGCCAGAATGCACCAAGTGGAGGCACAGGTCAAAATGCGCCTAAAACATCGTTTCCCTCTTTATTTAGTTTGCCAAGTGCACCCACAGGTCAAGGTGCGCCTAAAACATCAAGTTCCTCTTGGTTTGGTAATGCACCAGTTGCAGGTACAGGCCAAGATGCACCTAAAACTTCGACTTATCCATTTACTCCTCGTCCATCACCAGGAGGGCTTTTTGGTTCCTCTTTGGGAACGAATAACCAGGGCTCTAATGGCACTTTGCCCTCTGATTCTAAGACTACAGGAGGGGGCTTATTTGGTAGCAGCACTGCACCACCTTCACCATTTGGCTCGAAGACTACAGCAGGCGCTTTTGGTTCTACAGGCGGGCCCGGTTCCATGGACGGGTTTGGTGGTTCCAGGGGTTTATTTGGGAGAAGTACTTCACCTTTGGGTGCGAAGAGTGACGCAGGCGGGTTTGACTCAAATACTACCGGAGGTGGATTAGGCGGCCTGGGGTCTACCGATGCGACTGCTCAACCGCGGGCATTTGGAGACGTTGCAGCACTACCACAGCAGACCGATACGAGCAGTGATGCTAATAAAGGTAACGCAAAATAGTCTCGCGTACAACTCGTCTTTTTATGTCAAGTCATTTATGTTGATATGTTTGCATATGATGAGAATTTGGATTAAATCTGACAATATACATACAAGGAACAGTTGATTTCTCCTATTTAAAGGATATTCCAACCAGTGCGCAAATTGTTTCTAGCGGAACTAGTGGCATGGGAGGTTATGCTTATGATGAGGAAAAATATTCCTCAGGTAGCAAACATCATAATGTTTTCCAGCACATAGCTTCGGGACTGTCTGCTACCCAGTTTGGTCGCAGGGGTGCCTGTAACTATTCCGCAGAGGTTCGTTTGTCCCTTCACTGTACTCATATGTTTGATCTGCTATGAAAAGAAATAGAAGAGCTCACATGTATTCTTTCGCCGCAGGAGATACGACTCAAGGACTACCAGGTCCTTGGATTGCTGAAGAAAATGCCTGCTAAGTAGGGAGTTCACAGGGGGTATTTTCAAGAGTGACTGCATCATTGTACTAAAGACAATACTACTTGCTTCTAAATGTCTTCAATAATGCAGCTCAGTACAGTGACTTAGGGCTTAGACTAGCTTAGGGTTTAGGGCAAATATGATTTTCACTTGCTTAATGAGGAAAAACTCGTAAGATTCCTGCCGAATTGGACTTGATTTACGAACAGACCAATCATAATGCGACGATCATGTAGATTATCCTGTTTCAGGTTAGACCATGTCAGTCAGCCTCACCCTACTCCGGGTTCCGACGCCTTTCCTCCCACCATCTTTGAACAATCCATTTGCAACTATGTGGTCGCTAAACTAATTCCATAGAATCACCTACACCCTATTCTCGGCCTACAAGGGGCGTTCCGCATACGTGACTTGCCGAAACCTCCTCGGGCTTTGTCTCTCCACAATATTCAGGGCCTTTGACTGGCTGGTTGGCAGACTGGGACGGCCCGCCTCGCATCCACCCTTCATTTGTACCTCTCTATATACATACGTACGTATTTGTACATGTCGACGATCATCTCTAATCATTCGCCAAATCCCGGGTCCACCGAGACCGATATATTGAATGGCCGTCGGCGGCAGCGGCGCTGGGCACCTAAAGTCCGGACAGGATGTTTGACCTGCAAGTGCGTATAACAATAAAAGCTCGTAAGGACTGTATAAGAGATGGAGACTAATTTAGGTAATCATGAAGAATTCGACGCGTTAAATGCGATGAGACTAAACCCAGGTAGGTAATTTTCTCCCTTTGATCATCCGATATGGATAACGTTCGTCATGGATTTTGCGAGGTACTGAAATTCTTATCATCATTGCTTGCTAGCTGCGAAAAATGTACTTCAACTGGACGCAAATGCGATGGCTACGAGGATAATGTCCTAGAAACTCAACCAGCTGCCCGCAGCCGGGCGTCTAATGCAGGTATCACACAGCCGAAACCGTCTAGGGCTAGGGCTCTAGTTCCAGTGTCAGCGGCAGCAGCGACAGCACAACCCTACTCCGTATCGTGGCTACCATTCTACGGCGGCGAGCTACAAAAGCGGAATTTCGACTTCTTCCAATCAGTGACATCCTCCGCTCTTTCGTCGTTCTATGGAAGCGAATTCTGGTCTCAAGAAACGCTGCAAGTTGCGCATGAATATCCGGCTCTTTTTCATGCCATTACTGCTTTTGGGAGTATACATCACAGCTACTTGAGCGATGAGACGCCATCTGATGTGCCTCGTATCGGGACGAATAATCATATAGAATTTGGACTTTCGGAGTTTAACAAGGCTATTAAATCCATGTCTGCGCTCATGACGCAAAAGGAGCTTTCGAGGCATGATCAACAGGCAATTTTGACGACGTGTGTGCTGTTCACAGGTCTTAGTTCGCTGCAAGGGCGACAGTCGCAGGCGTTCATGCATGTTAAGAATGGGTTGAGGATGATTCATCATTGGCGGTTGAATCATCGGATGATTACGCCGGACGAAAAGAATGCGGTAGACATGCTGCTGTTGACTTTTATCCAGTTAGATTCTCAAATACGGCCGTATCTTGTCGGGCAGGAATCTCTTCTGCAGTGGACAGATGAGGATATAGTAGGCGCGTTGTCGCCTCAGCGGACATTTCAGGCTATATTCGAGGCATATTTCGACCTGGAAATACTCTTCAACAAGCTTCTACGTCTGAATTTCAATGCGTACTCGTTCAAACAGCTTTCTATGGAGATCGAATTGTTAAAAAACCAGGGAGATATTTGGGATCGTCAGTTTGCTCACTTATTATCGACGATGAAGCCTACTGCTTCGGACCTGGATGCATTAGACTTTATTCAACTTCGGCGGGAATATGTACGGGGTATTTTGTCCTGTTTAGTGATCAATGCCGAGGATAATGTGCACGACGATTTGATACCGATATACCAGGCAATAATAGACCTTTCTCAAAGCGTTCTTCGAAAGGACGGCTATACACCACGCCACGGCGTACCAGACAGCCAAAAACTTGAACATCCAATCTTTGTCCTCGGCAGCACCATCATCGAGCCCCTCTTTTTCACTGCCACGCGCTGCCGTGAGCCCGCACTTCGCCGCCGCGCACTGTATTTACTGCGCCTATGCCCTCGCCGCGAGGGGATTTGCGAGGGCATGATGGCCGCCAAAATCGTCCAAAAGGTCATCGAAGTCGAAGAACAAGAGTGTCCCCGCTGCATCGACTGGCACAACAACCACCCATCTCCAGCCAGCATCACCACCACCGCCCCTTCTTCCCGTCCTACACCCCCCTCCCCTCAATTCTTACCAATAAGAACGTCTCCGCACTCCCAAAACAATAATTTCCGCGTAACGTCCGAGTCTATAAACGTGATCCTGAACCATCTCGATATCCCCACCAGTCCCTTGAATTACCCTACCGCCCCGAAGACTGGAGTCGCAATGACAGCAGCAACGAAGTCTAGGGTGGCGGCAAGGAAAAGTCAGTGCTCCGAAAAGGGGAAGTGGGTTTGCGAGAAACATAGGGTTGTGGAGACGCAGTTCTTGCTGTTCACGGAGAGGCAGATTAAGATTGTGATTTGGACGGGGGAGGATTGCGAGTTGAGTAGGAAAGGGAGGGAGATGGTTTTGACGTGGTGGTAGGACGATTGATGGTTTGGATACGATAGATATTGGATTTGAAGAGTATAGAGAGATACAGTATGCCTAGATACGCGCACATATAGACATTCTTGACATTACTACGGATCCTCCAAATCGCGGTCCCACCACCAAGTATATCTAGATATGGTTGTCTCATGAGGCTAAAGCCTCGTAGTCTGTATAGACCGAAACGCAACACGCCCATCTTCAACCTTTAACACGCTCACGGGCACATTGATCTTCAGAGATTCCTCGCCGGGAAGATTCATTGGAGCCGAAAACCCGGCAACATGCGAGACGTTGGTCTGGCATTTGGGACACTGCCAGCCCTCGCTGGACTCATCATCCTTCTCGAGTTTCTTGATGCACGAATTGCAGAAAGTGTGGTCACAGGGCCGTACTCTACACCAAGCAGGGTTAGAAAATAAGTTGAAACACTTTCAAAATGTAATGAGCCGTAGAGGGAGGCTTACATGCAATCACATAATCTTATCTTGCACTCATTGCATCGCGTTGGCTTATGCGGATCAAACGTTGACTCTGTGGAGATGCCTTTCTCTTGGTCCAAAGTACTGACTGACTTGACATTATCAAAGTCTCCTCCCTCAAGACGGTTATCGACTTGTTCTTCGACGACGAAGAATGGGAGGTTGGATTTTACATAATCCTTCGTATCAATAGGAGGTGGCGGAGGGACAATATGGGTTATACTCTCACAAGTCGCTGGGTCAAGAAGATGGATATTGATGATTCGAGTTGCAGCTGTATTCCAGGTTTGAGGTGGATGAGGATCCCGGTAGATATCCTGAACTGTCTCGAAGTCAATGCGTCACCTTCAAATAACAGATGAAAAGATCGACGAAAGACGAATATGTTGAAAGAAGAGGTAATAACTACATACTTAATTTGCCTCCGGCTGCCAGACCCAAGGATTGCCTCATCATCGTTCTTGATCGTCTGCTGGTCTCGGGTATCGTGTAGTCGAAGCTGGAAAACTCAGTGTCGAGAGTTGCGCAGAGCGACCTATCTTTTCCTTCCATTTCTATAGGGAGTTGTCCTGAATCGCCATGCGGGTGGTCCAGGCCCAAGAGCTCTCTTCCTGCACATTAGTGGCCAGAAGGTTCACCTCAGTTTCCTCTGGGCCGGTAAGATCAGACATCTTGACATATTTGAAGGTTCTTGGAGAAGAAGGATAGGAACGAATCTTATCACCAGGCCGCAGACTGAGTTCCGCAGGTGTGTTCGTTTCAGGCAAAAAGTAACTAGAATCACCATTGAGAATTGCCGTCATTGTGGAAGCACTGAGATTATCCGGAAGCCATTTTCTGAGATCCTGCTGATATTCAGGTATGACTTCAATCTGAAGGCCCCCATACTTTTCCTGGCCTGTTTTCTGGCCCTCAGTGGTGTATCCAGAGCCTACTAAAGATCAATGTTAGTAATTCGAACATAAAGGGTTAATGCTTTCAATGATGTCTCTTACTAGGCATTGCTACGAATTGACGAACCGCTCCCTCTTGAACATGAATTCCATCAAGCCACTGCTGTCCAGGAACCACTATGTAGTCCTGTGTGCTGTTAAGACTCTGGTTGAGAATTTTGTCTTCATCCATAGTCCTGCCAGTTATCGCATTCACACGACCAACGTATACTCGCAAGGCGAATTTGCGAATACCGGAGTGAAAACTCATCCATAACGCCTCACGCGACCATATAGGCATAAAAATACCTCCACTTTCGCGAACGATATCTGGAACCCGACTCAGGTACGCACTTGCATTGTATAACGGAAAAAGGCCGAGTGAGCCGGGGAGATGGTGCATTCTGCCATCATCCGGCATCCTGACCGTTCTGTGAAACTGGATCTTGAGACTGTTGTCAATCACGAGCTCGCTAGATTGGGCGCCGACGGGCTGTTTGTCAAACAATAATGCAGAGTCGCTTCCTAAGCCAAAGGTGAGGTTGAACCCTCGATTCGTGAAAGCAACGAGTGATTCATTGAGACGGATCTCATTCACGCCCACGGATGTCTCATCTGCAATGACTTCAACCTCTTCATACGGTTCAAAGGCAGGGTCAACATGCATTTTGGTCCAACGAGACCCCCTGCGATCAGTGATAAATGTAGGTTCAAGATACCCTAATACTGTGTGTCTATGTTAGGTTTGATGATGGCAAGTGACATGTCCAAAAAAGGAATGAATTAGAGCATACTATCAAGCTGCACCCACAAATCCCTGAGCCATGCATCTTTTGACAATTCAATTCGCTCTTCATACATCGTCGTGAGATCTAATGGAGCGACCAGAGGTTTCTTGACCAACCCGTTTATGACCACGGAAACTGTATCAGTAGATATCTCCATGTTGTGAATTTGGAAGAGTCTTGCAAGATTACATCGATTCCAAACTAGAAAGTGTTTTCTCAGTGGGATCAGAGCGAACACAGCATTGTTGAGCCGCTGTGACGGTTGAAATGGATATGGCACAGCCTCACAGCCTTGTGCATATGGATGCATCTTATTGGCCATGTGCTGCTCTTTTCGACTTTCAGCCTGATACATACATTCTCCCACATCTGATATACACCAGTCTGCCCCGCCACACCAATTCCGACGCCTGATCATTGAGCGCCTCATCTGTGCCTAGCCTGACAAGAAATGGTCGCGAGAATATGTATCTCTTGATACATTTTCAACCTATCTCTTAGTTGAAGACGAGGTGAAGTAAGAATATCAAAGGAGAATCATTTTGTTTCACGTCTTTCGGCGCTACGAATAAATCGAATAAGCAAAACAGTAATCCTGAGGCAAGCCAGAAGGACCTCGCAATGTCTGTTGGATTCGGGTTCTCGATAAGCGATATAGTGCTCATGAGCCAGCTTGCTTATCGCCTATATTCGGCCATCGGATCAAGGAAGTCTGTCTCAAAAGAGCTCAAACAACTGGGTGATGCACTATTTGATTTGCACTGCGCTTTAGATCATCTGGAAAAGACAGCGGATGACATTTCTACAAGGGCTTTTAGTGGATCTAACAGAAATGAGAGTGTTAAGAGGAGCCTACATTCAATGATAGACTCGTGCGCGTCTACCTTGAATGAATTGGATGAAGTAACAAAGAAATACCGAGATATCGATGCCAAAGCAGAGGTTGACAAGCCGGATTCGTCAGGGTCGTTCATGGAAGGAGCGCCTCGACAGAGTACAATAGAACGTTGGAAACAACAGCTCAAAGTACAGTGGAACAAAGTCCATTGGGACTTCAAGGAGAGCTCAGTGATTGAGTATCGACAAAGACTTCTATATCATACAGCCACAATCAATATGGTTATCAGCTCTTTTATCTGGTAAGTTCTAGGCAGCATGACTGATTGTGGCACTCATAGCTTCGATAGGTCCGCAACCGATCATCTTGAGGCTAGTAGCCAGGAGCAGAAAACTATGCTTCAGGCATTGAAGGATCAGGGTATTCAACTTAACGACGGAATTATGGAACTCATCGAAGGAATTCAAAAATTGATGTTGGTTTCAACTCCAGACCGTTCGCCAGCCTCTATCGACATGAACTCAGCCTCTGTGAGGATACGAGGCTTTAATGAAGAAGAGGCGAGAAGACTTGGAAATGATACGCCATTTCCAAATGCTATTCAATCAATAAATGCCTATCAGATAACAACCGGAGCAATGCAACCTAGGATTTTCCATCAAAAGTATACAACATCAGAGCACAATGCACAGTCATCATTCTTGAAGGAGGGAGAAATACCGTCAATACAGCAGCTTCGAGAAGGAATCAACTTCCTATTTCGTCCTTTGCTCACTATCAGAACTGGGAATACATGCTTGGACATTCAAGGACGGCAACGAGAGGTTATCATCTGGGTCAACTCGTTAGATGGCCATTTGGATCTTCGCATATCTTTACCCGGAATGGCTGAAGGCACCAGGGAGCTGGTAGAGTTATTGATTGACCTGAACCGGGCAATAGAGCGAAGCGATGATCATGTAGTACAGGCCTTCTTTGAGGGGGCTAAACGTGCCCGACTCGATCTCGTCTTCGAAAAGTTGCAGCGTGTTTCAAGGTCCGTTCGATGTGCCAAAGAAATCGAGGATTTTGAAGATATGCGCGCGGAATGGGACAAGGGGCGTGGTCATCAAGAAGGTGGCGATTGAGTTATTAGACGAATATATTGAACATTGAGTCATAAGACTTAAACCATCATCAAAAATCAAGGATAGCATCATGAATGACTCGGAGCTCACCTTAGTCTCGCATCCAGATACCATTTGCAAATCGATCTACACGAGGGAATTTTAAGCTATTTCCGTTGATACTCCACGAACCTTGAAATACACACGACCTCATATACCCCAATAGTTCCAAGTGGTCATTGTATTGGCACATCAAAGTGACCGCCGAGCTGATCTAATCATCTCATCTTGAACATTAAAACATTATGAAGCACCAAAAACCTTGACGACCTTAACACACAAAGTGACTCAACAAAATGAGTCAAAATTAAACGTCGATAGTTATAAGTACCATGCTTTTCAGCTCTAGTCCATTACTTGTAATTTCTTTCATTTTACTCCATCGATAGACAGATGCCAGTTATTAGTCCATCAAAACCATCACCAGAAATGCCACAGAAGCTAAAACCTTCAAGTCTAAAAAGTGCCAACACAAATGGAGCCAACTCCAATTTCCAGAATCCAGACAGCACCGCTAAGCAGTGTTCCTGGCGAAACAGCAGGAGAAGATGGAGAACACATGATCCCAACTGAAGGCCGCCATTAATTGAAGTTGCAAATACTGAATAAAATGTATCAAGAAATCAAAAATGGCGAAAGCGTTACTTTGCAGGATATTTTGGAGCTTTTTGAGGGTTATCTTGTGAATTTGAATCAGAGTTACAAGACAAACAATAGTATGATTACACTTCCAGCATCTGAGAATACTTTTCACCTTCTTTCGTTGATCAGTTGAACCAGGTGCCTCCAATAAAGCGCAAGGTCAGCAACCATCGGCCGCGGAGCTTAGTACCAAGATTTCTATCGCTTCGCCAAACTCAATCCCACCCAAGGACTCAGGATATAAGGTTGAACTGGATGATCTCCGCGGAGGGTTCAGACAAAGTGACTTCTCTATAACTGATCTGAAAGAAGCTTGGAATCTCTATTCTCAAATTCCAGCTGAGAGGATCCCTGTGTTCCTTGACGTGGCCGAGGAAGGCAAGTTCAAAACGTGGATCGAGGATCTAGAGGCCACGGGGCTCCTAATGCTCGAATCGGGGAGTCTACGCATCACTGCCATGTTGTTTTTGATGATCTATGTATCAGTCTTACAGGATAAGACACCGGACAAGCTCGAAAAAATTGACAACGGAGTTATTACATTGCTATATTGCTGTGGTTCATACGACCAGATACATGGCATTGGTTTACTGTATGAAAGCCTGGTAGCACAGTTACTCCGCACCTCGTATGAGTTTGATACCGAGCTTTTCCGTCGAGAAAATATCAAAAAAGCCTTCGAAGGCGATGTGGATCACTTGGCTTTACTTCTCCCCGACCTCCTAGGACAACTTCCCGAGAAGATGCCTGTTTTGTGCATGATTGAAGGGATTGACTACTATGAAGCTCAAAAAGAGGAGACAATATACCATTGTATTTGCCAGTTGACCCATCTATCCGAATATCCGACTACCATGAAAGCAAAATTTAAGATCTTGGTGACAAGCAAACCAGGAACTCAGACTGTGAATCGCTTGACTGAATCAGGTGGATTATACGAGCATAATACAATTTCGACGGAGTACTGATAAGCGTGCCATCATACTAACTTCCTCGTCTATGCTCCAACTACATTTCCCTCTTCGCGGAGGCAAGGAAATGCAGGCAACACCGGGTGCGATTAAGGCTTAGGGCTAGGGCTTCACTGGACCATGAAACTTTGATTCTAAATCGGTACTTATCCAAATTCAATAAATTTCACAAACCCAATGAATAACGAAGGTATATCATACTAAACTCTCTTGCCTCCCTACATGTAGACTTCTTGAAGAGTCATATTACCATAGACTGAATGTCCTTCGACAATTTCCATTTATACTTCGGGAGAGGAAACTGATTGTTCGGTGTAATTGAAGATTGAAGTCGACAATAGGCATTATTCACCTCCCTTCTCTGTGCAGTTTTTTTTTTTTTTTCCTTTTGCAAATAATTGCCATACCTAGATCGTAGTGACCTAGAAGTTACGATTATCAATCTAGAAGAGAGACTGCAGTCAGTACCCCGATGAAACCTGACAACCACCCCTTTCTCTGGCCATCTTGTTTGCTATAGTATTAAGCAGTGAAATATACCTAGGTAATCTAAACTGTAGGTTATGACACCCCTCAAATACCAGTTCCCCATGAGTGATGGTGACATCTCAACCCTGGTGATGACACAACAAATGACTCAACCCGAGGAGTCAAAACATATGGATTCAGAAGTACTTAATGTTGCGTTTCTCGCGAGGTTGAGAATTGGTGATCTATAATCTTTTCATATCCGTTTCAACGTTGGCAAATTAATTTCAAAAGCTCAAACCAAAATTTGACTTTTGTTCAAGGCCATATTTGTTCTAACATGTCACAACAAAGGAACCGCATTCGTCGTTTCGCTAGTCAGTCAACGTTGCAAGACAGGTATGTGAACGATTCGGCTAGTCGAGAAATGTCAAACAGGGAGCCTGTTTCCCACCACAGCGAGCAGTTAAGATCACTAGACCAGAATGACAAGTCTTTTTTTGCTCCAAGATATGAAGCAGTGAGGGACAATATTGTCTCCAGATCATCCCAGGATGGATACCGCCGTGATGCGACAGCTCCAACAACGATAACAGTAAAACGCAATACCTGCTTAGCACGACAGTCGGAATTGCAGGATTCTGATGGGGATTTGTCTGATGGGTATTCGGAATATTCATCCCAAAGGAATCGAGCAATGAGGATGAGGAATCATCCAAGAGAGCGATCGACACCACTGGCTGGGTAGAAAGATGATGTGAATACTCCAACACGGCAAAGGCAGATCGATACCCCTTGAAGATCTTAGCCAGAAAGTATAGCATCATATCATCGATTTTCGGAAAACATTTCGGAATATCGGCTTCGACAGAGAAGCCAAGAAAGACATTGCGATTTGACGATTCGGAGTATGATCGTAAATTACGTGCAGAGGAGCTCGCTTCCAAATTAGAGTAGGTGTCATCACAGCACAGAAATTCTCAATCTTCAAGCACCTTCCCTTCTTTCTTCCAGGAGAGTCATCGGGTCGCCAGCCAGGGATTCAACTTCCAATCCACTGGACTCACAACGAAGAGGTGATATAAGATATTCGAGGCATATGAAACAGACTATAACCTCGAAACGGACACGGCCGATGGATATCCTCTATGAGAAGATCAATTCAACCGCTCATTGGCAAGGCTACTTGAAGAAACTGAAGAAATACCTTAACAAAACATACGAAGTGTATTTCAAGTCATGTAAGTTTATCATTTGAGGAAACGAGGTAGTATTTGTGATTCACTTGCTGACCATATTAGTGTCTCCTGCCGCACACCTAGTCACAGAAGATGATTCAGGTAACCTTGTACCTGCCTCTCAAACCAGCAATATAGCTAATATTTACTAGTAGTAAATGGAGTCATATAATCTAGATTTATATGCTTGAGTATATAGTATTTATATAGCCCTTAACCAATCTAGGTGTAAGAGGGATCTCTAAACTACTATGTATTATTATCATCTACCTATAGCTTTATAGCGTCCTCTTAATTAGTTGTTAATCAACTATTTCGTAGCCTACATTCATTATACGACCCTGTTATAAAATATATATCCCTAAAGTCATACATGGAGGTATGTGTATGGAATATTGAGTTATACTACTAATTTAGTTATATTTTAGCCTAGATCTTTCTTATATATTTCTATTGCCTTTTAAATGGCCTCTTCCTCATTTTAGTATTTCTCCGACGGCAATTTGGTGGTGTTTTGTGGATTTGAAGTCTAGGGTTGAGGGACTACGCAAAGGCTGTAAATGGCGGACAATCTTGTAGTATTAGCAAGGTGCAGGCGTCAGCATTTAGTGCCGGATCCCTCTACTTATTTCCTGGGAGCTGTACGCTAGTGTACACTAATATTTCTTAATACGTTTTTGACAAATCGCTGGATTTTGACGTTTCCTTTTACTATGTAAACTTATTCGAAGCACTCGGCAGAGACCGGAAGTTCCACGTCCTCTTTTCTGAACATGGAGGACCGTACTTCGTTTATATGAATTTACATCGAATCGCATACCCCACAGTGCAAGGAGCGCCTCGGCAGATGGCGTCGCATCGTTAATCGCGGCTCGGATGTCATGAATGCAAATCACGCCGGACGAAGGTAAGATTCCCGGGATACGAAGGCCGCGTATTGCGTATAGGACCCTGTCAGGAACATCATCAAACGCTTTCAACGCCTGTACGCCGGGAAGTGGTGGTCTATTCCGATATGTTCAACGTTCTCTAATTGTGATTACATAGTGTGACGAAAAAAAGCCTAGTTGTAGTCGCTGTCAAAAACGAGGTTTGGCATGTGGCTACGCAGGGCCATCCACCAAGGAGGCTTTATCTCACCATGCACTTCCGCCAGAGAATGCTTCCTCTGTTCAATGCCCATATCATCCAGCCAACAGGCTCACCTGATTGAGTCCAGTGCCACCTCCTAGCCTAATGAGTAGCCTAGTGACTGGCCACTCGGACATGCATTTCGAGAGTAGGGATATGGCTCTCTTTCATCACTGGTGTATTTCTACTGCTTTGTCCATTTCTCAGGACACATCGGTAGATCATATCTGGCAGAACACTGTTCCACAGATTGCTTTTCATCATCCACATGCTATGTACTCCATCCTCTGTCTTGCAGCACTTCATTTCACCTCGGTGGAGCCGTCTCACATTCGTGAACTGCTCGTCAGTGCTACGCAGTATCATGACAAGGCTATTGCTGGTTTTTCGATCGGCTCTTAACGATCTGAATGGTGTGAACTGCCATGGCTTTTTTGCTATAGCCAATATGAATAGTTTCTATACCTTTGTCACTTACGGAACATTTTACAATGATGACACCACAGGTCTTGCCAATAAACGATTACGTTTTATCAACATCGACTGGATTGGTCTGGTTCGGGGCATCGGGACAGTCATGCAACCTGTATATGAAGCCCTTCAAGCTGGGCCTCTCCGCCCACTATTCTTCACAGGGAATGGTGAACTGGTCAATTCTCACCCTGGGCCAAGTCCAGAAGATCCAGGTTTTCATGGTTTGCGACAAATCTGGGATGATAAGGGAGATGCGGGTATACAACCAGATGTTGCAGAAGCTTCGGCAAGCTTTAGCAAGTGAGGAAAGCAAGCCTTGGAGAGCTCCGTTCACATGACTCCATGCTATTTCTGACACATACCTTGACAGACTCCATCAGCAGCAGGCACCTGCCTTGATTATTTTCGTCTACTTTGGTGTCCTTGTTCACAATCTCAACGCCTTCTGGTGGGCGGAAGGGTGTGGAAGCGAGATCGTATCTGAGGTAGCTGAAACCTTAGGTCCTTACTGGAGCCAATTCTTGGAGTGGCCACGGCAAACAGTTGGACTTAGCTAAATGATACGATAAAGCCCCGAATAACTATCAAGTTGACGATTACCTAAGATGGACGAAATATTGATAAGTTAGAGAGCCGATATAATAAGGTTCTCGCGGAATATTTGTTCAGGCATCCCAGACCACACAGTAGGCTCTATTCGTATATTTTTAAATAACGTAGTCCGGCGAGATGTTTTTCATTTTTTCACTGCTTAATTACCCAGATTAACATATGCTTGATGTGCACCTCAATAATTGGAAGTGGCGTTAGCCTCCAATACCCGTATGGTCCGTATACATCCCGTCTTGAAATGACTTCTACGGATGCCTTCCAGGTGATCATCGTCATCTGAGGCCTTTTCGGAGACTTCAGTGTAAGAAGGGCGTTAGCAAGAATACCCGTATTACGTTTTATTAATTGCCATCCTGGCTCCAAGGCTTCTTACTTTCCCTCTAATGGGGCATATTTTCGGTCCTACTATTGTTCATGTAATCTAGTTGACATGAAATCTAATATATAATGCATTCGCTAACTCTTTAGTTGCGACTATCCAATGGAAAGCTCAACGTGTTCTCCTGCCATCGCATGTGACATTGCTGTTAGAAAAAATCAACCCTGATCTTGCTCGAGCAATAGCTCGACTATATTACTGTGCCTATTTTGTGCTGCATAAAACAGTGCTGTTCGACCCTGGTGACCCTTTATCGTGGGATCAGCCTTCAAAAGCAGTTTCTTGACCGTATGTTCATGTCCATTTTCTGCTGCATATGAAAGTGGTGTTCGACCCTGGTTATCACTTATGTCGGGGTTGGCCTTTTTAAGCAATTGCTCAACTGTAGAAGCATATCCAGATTCTGCTGCATATGAGAGTGGTGTTCGACCCTGGTTATCACTTATATCGTGGTTGGCCTTTTCAAGCAATTGCTTAACTATAGAATAATGTCCAAGTTCAGCTGCATATAACAGTGGTGTTTGTCCTTGATAATATTTACCATCGAGAATATCTGGACAGATATCTAGTGCAAACTGAAAGATTGTTTCGTCATGGAGTTCAATGAGGTGGAACAGTACCCCTTTGGACTTGGAAAAAGAGAAGTTCCGACCAAACTTAAAGTGCCTACGGTCATCTCGACAGTACAGATTGTAAAGTTCAGTAAGATCTCCGCTCGAGGGCCGTTGCGCAGCATGGGCTCCTAGAAAAGCCTCGACAACTGCGCGATTTCCCATGGCAAGAGCTGCAAAGAGTGGGGTCCCATAACGCTCCTTCTCGATCTCAAGATAGGACATCACTCGCGGATGAACTCTTACTAAATTCGGAGCGTTGAGTTCAGCCAGTAGATATAACAAGCTCACGCTCTTTTTGTGTCGGCGAATTTGGTGTTTTTCAAGTACATTGTTGAGTAAAATCCATTTAGGCATGCAAAAAGTTTCAAGAAAATGACCTTGGGCGATGCCGGCCTCTTCTGCGCACTCTGAATGACAGAAGACGTTGGATATTGCGTATTGCATCAGAGGAAATGCCTGAATGACGGACTCACGTAACTCTTTGGCTTCTTTAGTTGATGCTTCAGGGAGCTCCGTATTTGGCTGAAGATAGGCAGGTAAGTCAATATTCATATAGTTGACACAACAAGATTTCAGCCGATCATGGCTCAGTCCTCGAAAATTGGCTCCAATATCATCCCAGATCTCGGCAAATCCATTCTTTTTTAGAAGAAAATCCACGACTGATTCATGAATGAATTGAACAGTTGGATTCCTTGATACTGTAGTCTCCGCAAGTCCTTTAGAAGAGTCAAGGATAAAATTTTTTATTACATCTTGTGTAATTTCCTCAGTATCCCGTTCGCAAAGTGACTCTGGCGCAATGCCAGAATGCATGGCAAAGTAGAATTGCTCGGGCGTTAAAGGTTGTCGCGCGAATAGGACCCATTGTATACCAAGAAGGAGTACATCCTTATCACCATCGTTGCTGTCTCGTCTGAGAATATCCCGAAATAACTCATGGAGGTCGCTGGGAATATCGCGAAGCCTATTCCGAAGTCCCATGATGCGACCATGATCATATTCTTTATTCAGTATGTCAACGACCAGGACAACCCACATGAACACACCGGACGCTTTCTCTTGAAGAAGATCTCTAATATTCTGTGCTGCTTTGCTATTTCCAATTTTCAACTTGTCGATCACATAATTGGCAATATCCTGATTATGCCCCTCTTGACCTTCAAGGATCAGACTCAATCCTCGATCGATTGAGATGTGTGGGTAGTGCCTGCTGGAAAAGCAAACTTGAAAATTTAAGCTTTCCTCGATGTTGTCTCCACACGCGTCGATATACTGGAAGAATGATATCATGTCTCGCACTTCTTCCTCACTGCACTCGTCTAGTGCATCGATGAAACAAACTAAAGAGTGTTGATTGAGACTATGAATCGCCTCTCTGAACATGAACTTGAGCGAATCTATGGTGAACTGTAAGTGTTCGACATTGGTTCCCATGTTCATGCCGAGGGTCTCCAAGCAACTGAGAAGTACCTCTTGGAGCTTCGGAAAACTCTGAAGTAGTTGAGATAAAAGAGAACGATACATGCCAATAGTAGACTTCTCCAAGTGTTCCCCTCGTGCGTTAAAAAAGAAGGAGATGACAATTTTATCCTTCATTTTCCGCTTGGCTTCAAGATGTGCAAAGTTCATGATAGTCGATTTGCCAGTTCCGGGCTTTCCTTTGATCCAAAGGAAGCCGTGGTGATCTTTGAATTTAGTTACATCAAGCCAGTTTAGGTATTCCTCCCTCCTGAGAAGCCAGCTGCATGTTTTTTTATGAGCCAACTTGATAGTTTTCTGCCGCGCATTGAATTGGTCAAACTCTAGGGACTCCAACAGCTTGCGTCTTTGCTCCTCAGTGAATTTGACAGATCCACCCACTGGACGCCGGGAGGCAATGGCATCTTCCTCAGAATCAAGTGGAAGAGTGGCTGGTGTTTTGTTAACATGTAGGTATGAAAGCAGCTCTTTGGCGTAGCCTGCAGCTACAGCAGCGGCATAGGGTTGCCACTGATCATTCTTGTGGGAGTCTGCATAGTCAGAAATGCCGCGTATTACCATATAAGGAAGCTCCGTCATGAGCCCACATGCTTCCATCTCGAAGCAGAGTATGTCGCCAATTTTGTCCCTGATTGAATCACGCTTGTGTGCGCTCTTAAGCACACGATCTCCCGATGCTATGAGCCCGTAATAGATTTTGGGGTCGCTAGATAAGCGTGGGCTTCTTTGGATGGTCTCTAATTGATTGCATTGTGCACACGTATCCTGATCTAGTGTATGCTGAGAACCCGACCTGAATAGAACATCTGAATCTGCTGACGGTCGCTGATAAAAGGTTGAAAGGTTCGGTTCCCTTAGTGTCATTTCTGAGATGAACTCCGAAATTCTATTTTTCTTCGCGTAATGATCGGATTTCATCAATCCCACGGCATTTGTTAGCATCCTAGGAGGCGAGAGGAGAGATCCTTTGAGGTTGAAAGCATCTTCTGTATCTTTGCCCAAGTCATATTGGACCACCCCACCATACTGCCCATCTGGCATGCTCACCACAACATCGCCAAGACGTATATCATGCTTGTCACTGGGCACACCACCCCCAATACCAACAAGTAGTCGGTAATGAACGCGCGGAAATGTGCGCTCCAGATCTGCAGCAACATGTGCTGCAGCACTTTTCCCTTGAGTTCCGGGAAGGCAAGCAAGAACGACATTATGTCCACTGAGCTCGCCGAGGACGTATAAGTTCCGATCTCCCTCTTTTCCGGGTAGAGGGTGATGTTGGCAATCCAGCATCCAGCGGACAGCGCTCATCTCAAAATCAAGAGCGCACACGATAGCGACCGAGTAATCTGTATAGTCATGTTGAGTTCCATTTTGGAAAGCAACAGTACGTTCGGAGTATGCGGGACGCTTGGCTACCCTGTCTTCTCCGCTTGGAGAGCTGTTACTTCGTGGGTGTTTGTGAGACCGTGGATTCATCATGAGGGGACTTCTGCTAAATTTTTCAGAGCCTGGTAATCAGGTCGAGAAACTAGCCATATCGCTAGGAGAGCAACCATAGCAAAACGTTTGATGGCAATCAGGCCGTCAGAGAATTATTCTCAAGGCTGTGTTTATTAGAGTGCTGTAGGCAGTGTCAAGGCAGAGATTGTACCCCGGCGCCTGATTGGCTAGAAATATGTGTGCAGCATGCCAGCCAAGACTGCGCCAGCTGTTTTCCCTCGGCCTCATTTTGCTAGGTATTCGTTCACTACATGCCAACCCGAATATGGAATTCCCTGAAAGAAAGGAGAAAAACTCATGCCTTGCGACATATTCGAAACAGAGTATGTTGTTAAATATGTGTCGAGATTTGAAAGAGATTGGTGATCTTTGCTGTTTTGAAATTGCTGAGATGCCCACGACTTACAGCGGAAGGTGCCAACCTGCCAATTAAAAGGTGAAGACATGTATCGATGACACCAACAACAAACTTTTTAGAACGGATTCGTATGGCGATGAACTCGATATTTTCACAGTGTTACTGCTAATGGATGACCTCTAGAGAATGAACCGAGACCAACCCGTGTCTTGTCCATCATGCACTAGAGGGTCAAGGTGATTGGCTGAACTAGCGATTTATGGTACATTCCAAAAGAACTGTGGTCATTCTTGTACACATCTTACCAGCTCAACAGGTCTATTTCTTTATAACCACGGCTTTCCTTAGGTCAGTCTATCCGAAGTTTCTTTTAATGCCAGAAGAAGACGGAACCATGAGTGATGCCTGCTTGTACATCTCACCTAACGTCTACTAATGTCACCTCGGCCGACGAGCTATATCCTCCGCTAATGTCCATATAGCGACACCATAGAGGTTTTGCAGACGTTTTTCGATATTCCAAAAGCGTTGCTAGAACTTTCGGATTTTTCATGTAGTTGAAGATTGTATTAACAGTTGTCTGGTCATAAACCCTACTTGCTATGTTCACTGCACTCAAAACAGCCAGCGGTCTGGCCACTCTCCGCCTTGCATTTCGTACGATACAGTGCCTTGCGAAATCAGTTTCCCTCATGAACTCATTCCTCTCTCTCACAGTCGCATATTTGAAACAAACTAATTAGTCCGTATACATTTAAGCGTTCAAATATTCGTGTTCTCGAATGTTCGCTTGTATAATACGAAACACTGATGTGACCGAACCTCTGCATAAATTACACGTATCATCTTATCTAGACAAACAGAGGGAAGTTTGCTAACCCTAAGTGCATGGGATGTGACCGCCTTGCAGACAGGTGTCACATGGCGAGCGGGGTTGACTGAAGACGAGGCTGAATTGTACCCAGGACACTGAGGTAATCTCCATGTTGTGCTTGTTGATATTCCAGGCAGGTATGAGGGTTCGAGTGCCCGGCACCGGAATCAGACCTGTCTATTTGCCATTGATGTTTTTCTGCAATATGCATGCCCACGAGTTTGGGAAGGAGCCTGCTGCGATTATCATGCTCAAAAGCTTGATAGCACAGTTATTGGCTGGCTATCACGACTTCGACGTCGAAGGACTCGGACTGATCATTACCAAAAAAGCAGGCAAAATGATCATGGCAGCTGGTTTGGAGCGCTTGTTTGAGCGTCTGATCCGCCAGCTGCCACGGGAGTTATTTGTTCTTTGCATAATCCATGGTATAAGATACTATGAGAAGAAGGGAAAGGGGCGAGACATTAGCGATGATTCATTCGCCAATGCTCTCTTGCTTATGACAGATGTTACTCAAAGGAATCAATGCCTCAAAGCTAACTTCAAGGCTCTCATCACAAGTACATCTCAGAAGACCGTGAAATCTTTACATTCGGAGGAAAACCAATATCCCTGCTAAAGGTAACTTCGGCTCTTGAGAAGATAAAGCAAGTCGGGCTCCTAGAGGGTGACAGGTATTATTTCATTGCCTCGACTCTATACCTGCCAAGTTGACGAAATATGAAAGCGGTGGTCAACCCAGGTGAGGTTGAAGAAGCTTCGGAGCTTTTATAAGGCTTAGGGCTAGGGCTTCAAGCGATGGGTTGTCCCCAATACTTTATCTCTTTTTTCTGACATTGGTTTTCTGTGAGGCGAGAATGGGGTTTTGTGGCTACTACTTCCATGAACATCAGAGATCGGTGATATATCCAATAATAGGTAGGTAGATAGTTCATATACATTCCATCAGTCAGGACATGATACATAATACCAGTCCTAATGAGGCTCTAATTCCGACGGACTTGGAGGTTTTCTGAGAGCTTATTTTCCAAGTAGGTAATTTATGGTCTATAATGCAGCCGTTTAATTCTCGGTTGATTTTCTACTTAGACGACTGCACAAGTAGTCACCCTGGGAGCCGGCGTCTTGGATAGAAAGACTCGGCGCAAAACTGATCAGATATTGACAAGACACAAAAGTGGATTATCAACCAGCGAACCTTCGCGATAATTGTGACTTATCTCCTTATAATCCGGACTGGACAACATATCCGCAAAATGCAACACAGACGGATAGTACACGAATGCCACCATTTCCCAAAGACCCTTTCCCTGGCTTCTTTGCAGAGAGGATTCAGGAACTTCCCCCCATAGAAGTGGCTTAGCACCATGTCTCATTCCAGCACCAGCCATGAACGCTTCTTGATATTTCCTGTATTTTGCCATGTCCTTGAAGGCTAGAAGATTGAACATTATTATAGCTTGCTGCTTTCCTTCTTCTTGGTTTTCGGTGAATGATTGTATCCAGGATTTAAGGCCCGATGTGACTTCAACTGACTCTACAGATAAAACTGTGTCACTTTTGCGAATCTCCGAGTCCGTTAAGAAGTCAAATTCTCGGGATCGGGGCTGGATCGTTGCTGCCAACTCGGACTGGGTAGTTGCTAGTGAGGCGAGTAAAGCCGAAGGCACGGTGAAGGATATACTCCATGATAGCTTGATGAGTTTTGAGAGGTTTGAAGGGATTACGAAGGGTGCTTCGAAGCAAACCAACATATCCCACAGGGCGGTTGTTAGTTCATCGACTGAGAGGGCTGTAGGAGGAAACATCCAGTGGATAGCTTTAGTGGTGAGGATAGGTTTGTGATTTTCGGGTAGTTCTGCAAGAGCAGTTGTAAAGTCTTGAACTGGTGAGCTTAGGGACAAGAGGTAGACGACGCATTCTGTTGTGCTATCCATGACTGGTTGTTTAGATGAAAGGGAAAGATATCAGGACTTGAGGTAACAGATGTAACAGAAGTAAGAGACACCGAGAAATTAATTTGAACTACATTCATCTCCATATGTGTGCTTCTTTTATATCCACATGATGGGAAACCTTGGCTCGTTTCATGGGACATCAATATCAATGATCTATTTGAACGGCGATAAAGCCCTAAACTCCGTGCTTTATTGTAAATTGACATGGACAGAATCTAGACTATTTGGCCTTGAATCATGACTCATATCAAGACAGTTAATCTAAAAAATCCTGGTATTTCCCTCTTTTAGAAGTACTTTAGTATATCACTTTGCTGCCTAGAGAGCGCTAATTACTCTTACACATAAGCTCATTGAGCTAAAAGATGCACTTACTTTTTAGCCCTGGTAGATTGACTTGGAGTATGCAACATAAGCACTAAACCCTGGGATCCACCCTACTTACAGCACCATAAGGACAATTGGCGGTGCGACATTTTCGATTATGCCTTCCTTGAAATTAAAACAATGAAAGCAACCCCCATCCCGGCGACATGAAACGCCCTATGTGATGAAACAACCCACAGGTACCTACACTTTCTAGCAACCGCATCACAACTGCACCAACTAGGAATTAATAAGAGGACGTATAAATTACTTTTATACATTTTCTTCGCTAAGTCTCTCATTCAAGCGAAAAAATACATGGTAGTGGGTTTATTATAGTCTGGTGCTAACCGGCATAAGAACACCTTAAGATAATAATGATGTCAAGACGACCTCTATTACTATCTAAAATGTATGATCTATAGGATTTATTAATATTAAATCAGCTTGAAAGGGTGAGATTTGTTTGAAACAGGTCATACCACCTGGGTGTATAAATATTGATACTGGATGGAATCATTGGCAGTAGAAAAGATACATGGAGATAAATTACAGACTAGCTCCATACAGTAAGATGAAAACAACCATGAAATATCTGTATGAAATTTACTACTGGCGCTGATCCGCAGGGTATACGTATTCTGGTTTGTTTTCTGGTACTGGCGAAGTGACGATTAGTGTATTAATAGGTGTGTCGTTGTTCATTTAAAATTAATGGAGGATCTTGTAAATATAGACTTCTTAACTCAGATAGAGAACTTGATTCTGTCAATCTCTTCGTATAGATATGCTGAGATAGTAATTATAGAGTCTCAAATCAGTTATCTGAAAATCGTTTCTAGGGGATTGCTTAATGTTCTTGATTTCTGTCAGCAATTTTATTCTGTTTTCCTTTTACTTCCCCATCATCAAAAGAAATCCACGACATCAAACCAAAGGTATAGTGCTCAGTATTACAGAGTGAGAAGTGTGCTAGTCGCAGAGAGTACTAGTTTTTTGAGCTCATCCATCCATTCTATCAAGAAACCTTGGCGGTTGTGGAAGCCATTGCTATGGGAATGCAAGAAATATGACAAGCCATAAATCGCCAAAGCAACAGTCTATCTCACAGTTGCCTCGACGCTTATCCCCAGAACGCAAACAGGAACAAGATTCGAGCCCTTCGATCCAGCCTCCTTCAAAGAAGCGATGCACAATGCCATTAAGGGGTTGTCTAGACAAACCAATACCCTCAATACATATAGAGAGTGATTCACAACAAGATATTATTTTCGAGGAGGATAGCCCAGACTGTGAAAGCGTTTAACTCCCATATTCATTCATGAAGGTGTATTCATTGGTTTTGGTTCGCAGATGGGAGTGGAAATGGCAGGAGACCGGTATATTGTTTAGTTGGAAGAGACTTCGAATTTGCATATCTTAAAGGAAACTCATTCATTCTGGTGCGATACGGCGGTCAATTTGGCATGCCGATAAGAGAAGACAAGGGTGAAGATTGACTCCACTCATATTGTAATAATCCCTTGCTTCTGACCTGGACTCAGCGAGTTCGTACGCCGGCCGTAGGCCTAGACTTTTTCAGTTTGTAAGCCATACTTCAATATCACGTGGCATTCCCGAGATGATGACGTCAGCAGTTTTCTCTAAACTTAAAGTTATTAGATTATAAATGAGCAGCTCGTCGCCGAACAGCGGCACCTTACGATATCTTTCTACGAGATATGAGTTTTAGCCTACCATTACTACCCTTCAGAAATGCTGTTTTCAACTCTGGATCTCCTGATCTGCTCTACTTGTGGCGTTCAGTACGATGTTAGTGCAGGATTGAAATCGTGCAAGATCTGTGACGACCCCCGTCAATATGTACCCCTATCCGGGTAAACGTCTCTTTTTCCCGCTTTCTAACTTGGAGCTGACGCGAAGCTTAGCCAGTCGTGGACATCCCTCAGAAGCTTGCACTCATCGACGGAGAATTATCGTAACGTTTTCTCCACCGACCCAGAAAACCCCAACTTGATCACTATACATACTGCCCCAAAGCTGGCTATAGGTCAAAGGGCCTTCCTTTGTCTCGGTAGTTCTGGTAATGTTCTTTGGGACTGTATTACCTATCTCGATGAGGATACGATTGAAAGGGTGAACTCACTGGGCGGAATCCAGGCCATTGTGATTTCCCATCCGCACTACTTCTCTACTAGTATCCAATGGGCCGAGGTTTTTAACTGCGATCTTTTTGTTTCTGCGGAAGACGAACAGTGGCTTGGAAACAGAGGTGACGGGCACAGACTAAAGCTTTGGAACGGAGAAAGGCTCCCTCTTCTGTGCCTTCACGGTTCCCCTGAGAATCACTCTGCGTCAGATTTGACGGTCATTAAGACGGGAGGTCATTTCCCTGGCAGTTCTGTTCTATGGTGGAAGTCGGCTAAGAAGCTGTTCATTGCCGACACGATTATGATCGTTCCGAGTGGACTATACCATGTCGATCGTCTCCCCGGTACCTCTTCGTTCTCATTCATGTGGTCCTATCCAAATTATGTTAGTAATGATCCTTTCCAGCGCTCTATACTTAGCTTATCATGTTACAGATTCCTCTCTCCCCAGACGCGATACATGGTATATGGAACGCCATCAAAGACCTCGATTTTGAGGACACCCATGGGGCCTTCTTGGGACAGGAAATTAGAGGCAACAGCAAGGAAAGGGTCCTCGAAAGCGCGAAAATTGTGGTTAGGGCTTCCGGTCATCTTCAGCATCCATTGCTAAAGGAACTGTAGCGGAGAGTTTGCCTCCTGTTCATTTACGTTACTGTTAGTTTAGCTATATCCCGTATCACGAAGCATAGGAAAGTTAGGAAGGGTGGTCCAACTGCCCTACGTGGTGAGCCTGATTATAAGCACGAATTCTGTATATTATAATGACTATCCCCTAGAAACGTAGGGGGATGGGGTCTAGCTAGCTATATAGAAGGTTAGCGCGTACACGCTAGAGATATAGCTATCCTGCTAATCACTCCAATTCGCATGTGCCATGGAACGACATTTTCTGTCTTCATTCGGTAATGGCTAAGAATTTTCGTATCCTGCATTACATACTCAAGTACAAGCGCTGTACTGGCTTAGCGTCGATTTCTGGTCGATGTACTTTCTCAGCGCCAAGAATCCTACAAATCATGACCTATTTTACCACAAAACAGCTATAACGAGATAGAGATTCATTATAAGTGACGGGATAGGTGAGGTCATATGCCAATATCTTTGTCATTCATCTCTATCATCTTGGTGGATGATCTTGACGCCATGGCAGTAAACAATGGATCCTATGCTAGATAATGCTGTGATGTAATCAACTACCCTAGCTCTGTGTAGTTCTCGATTGAAACATGCAAACTTCTGGGAGATTGGACAATGATTATTTATGTTTCTTTGAGACAGTGTTCAGTGTGTGGACTGGATCAATGTTACTCAAAAGTGCAGGTGCCTGGTGAGTGTTTCTGTCGGAACGTCAACTCACATGCGCTATACGCTCCGGCACGAGAAAGCCCCTGCTTTGACAACCCCCGGCGTATTGCCTACCGGAATGCCTGGCCGAATGCCTGGCGTATTGACTGGCATATTGGCAACCCCTGGCTCCAACGTACGCGCGCCGGAATGTGTTATACACATTCCGGAGCACGTACGAAGAGAGCATATATACGCACCGGACCCCGGCACCCCCTTTTGTAGCAATCAGACAGAAACTTAGGAATCAATACAGATCCCTTTTGTGCCTCACTTCATAGGCTTGTCGGATTAGCCTGTTCCCAATCCAATTGAGCTGATCTTGGACCGGACGAACCGACAGTTTCATCACGCAGGGCGTTTTATATCGCTGGGATAGGGGTTAATAGTGAAGCTTTTAGTGACAAGTAATACAGGAATCACCACTGTTAAGCAATTAATTAGAAGATATATTCTTTTAAAATCTGATTAAGTTCTACTAAGTAATTGTGGTTGATATCAACTGATAGCTTGGAGTCTTTATGAAAATAGGTTGATTTGAGCTTATATTACTGGCTTCTGTGAAGAGAAGCAAAAAGTAGTGAAGTAACTAAGTTACTTGGTATTATGCAAGGTAATCTTATTATTACGGAGTAGTTAATACTTAATGAGTTGAGCGCGCTAGGATACCCGTCAGAAGGTGAGGGCATTTTTAAGAATGTGTGTACTATGTAGAACGTGGTCCTTTGGTGGTAAGCCAGCTTTCATGATACATAGCCGCAACCATCTTGATCAAAATAAAGCCATTCTGTCCACAATTTTTCACTTGGACTGATAAGTGATCGATAATATGGTCTCAAGTCGTGCTGCGTCGTTATTTCTCAGGCCTGCAGAATGGGCTCGTCACTCGCGATGCATACTGGCATGGCCTGGACTCAATAATTGTGCTTTCGAAACGACAGCATCTTTGGATGCCGCAACAAACGAAGTATCCAATATAGCCAGGACGATCGCTAAATTTGAGCCTGTCACTCTAGTTGTCGGCCAAGAGCGGCTTGACAGAGCACGGACAGAATTCGAACTTAGATCATCGGCCCAAAAGCATGAAATTCGAATTTGTCCAATTCCTGGAGACGATCTGAATTTATGGATGAGAGATATCGCGCCTACATTCACCCTGAATCAGAAACGTCGGCTCTCTGGAACTGATTTTAATTTCAATGGATGGGGAGCTCGGCATGCCACTGAAGCGACGACAACTCTGGCTCGCAAACTTCTCCAAAATATGAAGGTAGATCGTATCGAAACACAAATAACCACGGAAGGAGGCGCTATAGAAATCGATGGCGAGGGGACGCTACTAGCAACGGAGAGTTCCATCATCAATGAAAATCGAAATCCAGGAAAGAGTAAACTAGAGATTGAGCAAGAGCTCCGCCGCTGTCTGGGCGTTTCGAAAGTCATTTGGGTGCCTGGAGTGAGGAACGCTGACAGCACTGACTGTCATATTGATGCACTTGCACGATTCGCGAGACCTGGTGTTTTGTTTATCAGTCGCCCTGTGGGCCCGAAAGCGGAGACGGTATGGATGGAAGTATATGAAGAAACGAAGGAAATTCTGTCAAACGAGTGCGATGCCCGGGGAAGAAATTTCAGAATTATCGATATGCCAGAGCCCGACATGGCTTTGTTGGACTTAGATGAGAAATATATGAAGGCTGTCATGTATCCGAGCGGTTGGTCCCCGGTTATGAGTTATGTGAATTATTATCTGCCTAATGGTGGCTTGTTGGTACCAAAATTCGGCGATGTGGAGGCTGATGCAAATGCATTCGATATCTTGAAGAACTTCTTCCAAAAAGAAAGGGAGGTTGTACAGGTCTATATCAATGCGCTTCCATTGCAAGGAGGTGGGATTCATTGTGCAACGCAAGAAGTTCCATGGACGCCTTCATGAACATGTGAGCTATCAGCTTCGCCGCTTCATCCTAAGACATCATTTTTTAGGCATTCACTATGTATATTACACCATTACTCTCTTAAAACAGGTCAGCACAAGTTGTTCCTCCTGGTGCAAGTGAATATTTTAGTTTTAGCTTTGGATTTGTGGGGTGATGCCCTGAGCAGACCATATTGGGGAGCGGTACTGTATTGGGAGACACCGTCCACACAAAGGACCTTGTATAAGAAGCAGCGCGTAGCGGGGTTGACTCCTTTTCTTCTATTTCCCCCTTCATGCTTAGTTTTCTCGCTGCAGAGTCACCCTTAGTTAGCAAGGAATGGACGACGTCACAAGTATTGCTGTTCTCTCTCTCTTCTAAGTTACTACAGGAAAAAAGCCTTAAAAAAACTCTACAAATGGACTGGAATTTATAGGATATATTCAAGGCTAATATAAATAAATCTGTTATTCTTAAAGCCATCTAAATACTTTAATATACTAGGCTAACGTAATTCACTAGCGAGTTGGCCACTTTTACCTGAGTACGCGTTCTATACTAATCCTTCACAACTCAACGCGTCAATATGTCACCAATTCGCCATAAAAATTAAAAAAATTCTGCTGAGCGAGAAGAACAAACCCTATTAGCTATTTCTAATTTAGAGAATAATAGAATATACCCGTACAGTATTTCATCCAAACTGTAAATTGTGACACAGCCTTGGGACCCCCAACATCAGTTGGGATTGACACCTCAAGTGACGCATACTATGACTCAACTGAATGAGTCAAGAAGACCAGATTTAAAAGTATGAAATGCTGCACTTCTTGGAGGATTGACAAGTTGTCACGCATTTTGAATCCCCTTCATATTCATTTCAATTTTGGCAAATCAGCCTCAGAAGATCAAACAAGATTTTGATTTTGTAACAAGCGTTAGACTGGCTCTGAAATGTCACAACAACGGGAACGCAGTCGTCGTTCCGCCGATCAGTCCACGTCAGCACAACGAGTGCTATTAGAGCGGAATTCCGTCTCTTCCAGGTCTAGAAATAACCAGGATGTGGAGCGCGATATCAAAAAGGATTTCAAGATGATGACAGAAATCTTTTCGGGTATCATGCAGGCCAATCGGAGAGTGATATGACGCTAATATTCCAAGAACATTTGAATCGGCTATTGGCTTTGTTCAAGGAATTTGACGAAAATTATGTCAAAGAGTATAATACAACCTTGAAGGGTATGTTCGCATTTCTCCCCTTCAACTCTTTGGTCGTTCATATGCCAGAAATAATGACTATCAATGTTCAGCAAGTTCGAATGCATCACCAGATGGAGGGAAGGAAAACCAAGATGAAGTCCAAGAATTTTCAAAGACACCATCAAGTACCGAGATTGATCTAACAAATCTTTACGAGACGATCAAAGGTTATCACTTGATTAGAGAAGATCTGCTGTCAGTTTGGAACGATCGACATACGACTATGCAAGATAGGTCCGACCAATTCTTGAACCTGACCAACGGCTCAAAGTTTGAAGCATGGATTACGTTACCAAAATCAAAGGGACTCTTAGCCGTTGACTGGTACGAATCTTCATACAGTGGCCGCATAACATCCATGCTGTGCTGGCTCATATATCAGTCAGCCATACAAACCGTTCCTAAACACTCGAAGGCCATCGTACGTCTTCCGTTCCAAGTGTTTTCCTTAGTCTATTTCTGCAGCAAACCTAGCTTGGAAAATAAACCCAAAGAAGGAGCGATTTCAATGTACAGAAGCTTGATAACGCAGTTACTGGAAATCGAGTTCAAGTTCGATACCAAAAGTCTAAGTGAAACCACTTTTGAGGTGGCTTCCGATGGCAATGTACACAGCCTGGGCAGTGAAGCTCTTGGTGACAAGCAGTTGACCAGAAGAGATGAGCCTTTCGAGACTGATCAAGCTTCACTTAGCAATCGCGGATGGCATAGGTCGGAGTCATCATGAAAATAGGTTAATCTCAACCTTCACCTACATTGCTGGGTTTCCGTGGACGCACCCAGAAAAATAGCGAATTGTTAACAGCCATGTTTCTCCTTCGTAGCAGTTTTAGGGCTTAGGGCTAGGGCTTTTTTGGTGTGGGTCATTTCTCATCTATCTTCCTTTACTCCCTTTATTGTGTTCCATCGCGATAAATCTAGTTCTATTTTAGATGGTTTTAGAACTCTATAATTCTTTTAATATTATCTTCATCGTGCACCTAAGCTAGAAATGTAAGCCTCGTCGCTAGACTCCAGCCTTCCCTGACTTGTTCACATCGGCGATTGCTCAAGAACATCAAAGTTTGATGAATGTTCATTGCGAGGAGATATCTGAGCAATTGCTTTCTTCTTTTTGGAAGTTGTTTTTGGTTATCTCGAAGCAGTGAATCATGCTATCTCTAATGTAACACAGCGCCCCTCTGCCTTATCAGGCAATGCGGGGTAGAGAAGGGCCGCTGATAGCCAAGTCTCCAAATACCAACGAAATATCCTCTCACACGTTTCACATTCTCTTTTTTTCCAGGAGAGAAGAAGAACTACATTAAGAACATGGCATCTAATCGAGAAACCGGAAGTGCAGTTTCTGCGGGCGTGGAGCAGGACGACTTGACCATTCCGGTAAATCTCTAACATCTTATACCTGATCTTGAGGATTAAGACTTAACAAAATATAGGTGATCGATTTCTCCCTTTTCTTAAGCGGAGAGCCAAAAGCAAAACAAGAAACCGCCTCAGCAATTTTACATGCGTTTCGTACCAGCGGGTTTCTCTACCTCTCCAACGCCGGCGTCTCACCCGGCACCGTCCAGAACGTGTTCGCCCATTCCGCCAGATTTTTCGATCGCCCCGAAGAACAAAAGGAAGCTCTAAGCTGGGACACTCCAGAATCAAATCGTGGATATGTGAGGTTCGGCAGAGAGAAAGTTACACAGTCTTCGGATCCAGAGATATTGCGCCTTCGGACCGCTAACCCAGATTACAAGGAGACGATGGAAATTGGTCGGGAGGGCGTGGAAGGGTTACCAAATAAATGGCCTGATCGTTTCGACGAAGAGGGTAAAGAATTTACGAATGTCATGCGTGCGTTTTACAATACGTGCAAGGATCTTCATATGCAGGTTATGCGTGCTATTGCACTGGGGATGGGATACGAGGAGACCTTCTTTGACGATTATACCGATGCCGGCGATAACAATCTACGATTGCTGCACTACCCACCTGTTCTCAAGAGCGTATTTGAGAACAACCCAGACGCTGTCAGAGCTGGACCCCATTCAGACTATGGCTCCATCACGCTACTTTTCCAGGATGAGATCGGCGGTCTCGAAGTAAAATCTCCGCAAAACACGTGGGTACGCGCTGTGCCCATCAAAGATACCATCGTCGTGAATGCGGGTGATCTCCTGGCGAGATGGAGTAATGATACAATAAAAAGCACAAATCATCGCGTTGTTCAGCCGCCTTCTACTTCTGGTAGCTCGACCGAGGGATCAGATTTGTATCCCACGCGATACAGTGTAGCGTACTTTTGCAATCCGAATTTCGACAAAACTATCGAGGCGTTACCGGGAACTTATACCGACGTTAGTGAGAAGAAGTATGGGCCTATCAACAGTGGTGACTATCTGAGGATGAGGTTGGCCGCTACATATTGAGGCAACTCGATCGTATGTGTATGTATTCAGATACTCAGGATCTATCAGGTCTTACGCCGAGAAAATCGTTATAAAGTTGGTTATCTGATGTTCACAACCCTATGTTGAGCTAGGGCTGATTGGCCGAATGTTGTCCGGGGTTTGCCACCTCGATGAGGCTGTACTAAGTTGTCGGCTATGAGCTCTCGACTTAAATTGGCATGCGGCTTGAATTAGCGAAGTTTTCATGAATTTCAATTGAACGTTGTCAACACGCCACTTTTGTAGAGGACAAAATCCCGATGTCAGCGTGACTAGTTGACCACTACAAAAGGGAAAGCGCATCGGCTAGAATGACCTTCACGAAGAACAGACTTTAAGTCAACGTTCAACTAGTCAGGTACAGTGGCGTGAGAGTTTCCCGCGAAAATATACCATCCAACCATTGGATCGTGAAATGAACCAGTCATTGAAATATCCAGAGTCTGGCGCTCGCCTAAAATAAACCAGCTTTGGCATACTGTGATGTTTGAGAACGAGGACTGTGTAGCCATTCCGGGCCCACGATAGCGTTCTCGACGGTAGATTCCAGTCGGGGGATTATGTATGAAGAAGCGCATATTAAGCACTCATGACCTGCTCTCCGGGGTTCATGTCTGAATTTTCTTCAATGTTGGTATTCTGATCTTTCGACCATTGCTAATGCGGATCTGTCACTCGTTTATCTGCCAACATGAAGTGGACGTACCTTACACTGGCACTGGCAACAGCAACTGCTATTGCCCTTCCCTCGCCTAACAAACCAGCTGAGGAAACACACCCACAGCCGAAGCCAGAGGAAGGTGACGATGATGTCTGCTATCCGGATGACGATCTCCTAACTCTGTTAGAGGGACTGCCTTCAGCGGACGACTTCTGCCGTCATTTGCTTGACGTTCCTCCCACCGTCATCACAAGCACTCAGTCGGCAACTCCGTCGCCCAGGACTGTTTGGAACACAGATACCGTGACAGATACCCCCACCTGGACTCAGACAAACACGGATGTTGTGTGGGCAACAGTTACTGGCACTCCCTCAATTGTCACTCATTACGTTACCCTCACCAATACTGAATCTGTGCCTGTCACGGTCACCAACACGGACTTTGCTACGATTACAGGTTATGTCACTGCTGATGTCACATCATCTTTTTTCGTGACCGACACGAGGACGTTGACAAGTGACCTCACCCAAACCGAGACGGATTATTTCACGAACGTTGCGTACAACACGCAATCCGTTTATGCCACTGAGGTCGTCACTGAGAGCTATACCAACACCATCACTGTCTACTCCACACTCGTTATTACCGACTACTTTACGTCGACTGTGCCTTTCTATGTGTCAAACTACATTACAGATGTCGCCACTCAGACCACTACGAACTATCATATGGCTACTTTGACCTTGTCCTATACCGACACTGCCACTGCCACGGTCTCGAATGTGGAGTCAATTACCGTGACCGTGCCCGAGACTGCTACTACATATCAAACTACATCGTCTACTGTCGTTCAAACTGAGGTGGACACCGTATCCAACACTATCCCTGTTACTCAAGTCATCGATACTACCTCAACAGCTACTGCTTTCACCACCACTTCTTTCACTGCCACTGTCACGGCTACCACTACTACTGTTATGGTTCCTCTGCGTCGACGTGCACTCGCCGAGCGCAAATCGGGCTCAGATTATCCTGTTCCTGGCGAGCTGAAAGATTACTCGCATAAGGATCTGTCCAGTGCTTGCTCGGAATTGCACGTTCCTGCTGTCACGCAAACTGTATGGGTTACTCAGGTTGTGGCTCGACCAACAGTATGTTATTTCCTGTTCCTATTTTGCCTATATGAATACTGACGGTCGAACAGGTTACCAGCACCACTACCACTCATGTTCCAGCCGCAGGTGCGCAGACCGTTGTTGTCACCATGTATGTAACCGATTACGTGACTTTGACCCCAGCTCCTGTGACGGATCCAAACACAACTGCTGTAGACCAAACTGTCCCGTATACTGTGACTGTTGACGTTACTAGCACTGCTGAAGTGACTCGCACAAACGCACAAACTGATACGGTTACTGCAACTGCGACCGAGGACCAGTGGGCAACTGTGACTGACTGGGCCACAGTCGATTCCACCGTTGATGCCACTTCGTCTGTTACTGTCACCGTCGATATTAGCGAGACCTCTTCAGTGACCGCTTGGGTCACTACTACAGCTATACCTACAGTGACAAGTGGCGTGACAGTCACCCAGTCTGTTCCTAAAACCGTGGATGTAACAATTGATCAGACTACCACCACCACTGCTGATGTGACGAACACTGAGACGTCATCAACTACCTCTACAACAACCGTTACAGCGACCGTTGATGTCGTTTCTGTCTCGACCTTCACTTCAACATCCTCTCTTACCATTACAGTCACCGCACCAGTTACAGTCCCAACGACCGTTTACACAATCGTGCCCGTCACACAGACAATTCAAACAACCTCAACCATTGACGTGACGATTACTCAAACCGTTTCCTCAACCACAACTACAACCGTCACTCCAGTTCCGACATGTGGCTTTAATGTTATCCAAAATGGCAACTTCAACACCAATACATTCACCCCGTGGACCGTCACTCCTGGGCCCAGTAGTACTATCAGTCTTGTTAATGGCTACTCCAACACACTTTCACTTTACAGTAACCAAAACGGTGCCGGATACTCCACTATAAAGCAGACAGTCAACACAGTCGTCGGTAGAACGTATACGTTTTCGATGGTTTACAATGTTCTCGGTCGCGGTAATGGAGCAGGTCTTCAGTGCGCATTCGATAACGCACCTCCTACGACCCTCACAGTATCGGTGACTTCCGCAACCCTTGGTCAGTGGCACACATTTACAGGGTCCATGGTTGCCTCCTCGTCGTCTACTACGATAACCTGTACAGCCCATTCGTCTACTCAAGGGTTCCAGGTAGAACTGGATAACTTGAGTCTACAGTGCTAGTTCGCCACTCACAATCCTTTACCCTCATTTTCTTCGCTGTGATATATTCTAGTATTAATATTCATTCAGATTAAATTGGTAACAGACTGCGATCTTCTGTCTCCGTATATGTCTTACAATTTATCAGCCCACAGGGTAGGTATGTCCCAATATAAGCTCTAAAGGCCGTAATATAACTAGATCTCTTCTCATGTACTTTCGTACATCCTTCAGCGATCTCCAAATCCCAAACAGACTTTTTAAAAGGCCCGGTTATATTGCCTCAGACGCCTCATGACATCTCGTCCCCGGAATCCGAAATGTCAAAACAGAGTTAAAATAACCATAATCCTCACCAATAGACCCAACGTTCCCTTCAACCCAAGGGCGTCCATTGCACCTTCAGAACCGAATGAAGTCAATACAGCGGCGGCTTTTCCTTTTGATGCTATATTTTTCAATGGGGTGGATATTGGAGATGAGTATCTGGCTACAACGCGCCCTATGAGGTGAGAAGGGCGAAGCCTGGTGGAAAGGTTGATATGTGACAGGATGATCACGACAGATTAATGACCCAAATGGCCCTTCTCCAGCCATAGGAGGACTTGACCCAAATGCATATTATCTACTTTCAATTGCTCTGTATCCCAGTACACTTCAAGCATGGCCATACTTCCAGCCCTCTTTCCCAAAGCTTCTTCGATATTTCTTTGCGTACACAGTACACGTATATTGATTATACACTCCACAACTGTACTTTTTCGATACCGAAGCCAAGATCTATCCGTACCGGGCATTCCCTACCTCATCATCAAACCACGTCGGCATAACCCCATAATTATAAACAATACTCTTCACCTTTGTATAACTCTCATAAGCCTCGCGTCCATTCTCCTTCCCAATACCACTTTCCTTGAATCCACCCCACGGAGATGAAGGATCATTCAGATGGTGTCCATTTACCCATACAATCCCGGCCTCAACCTTGCCCGCAACGCGATGTGCCTGTGTAAAGTCTTGAGTCCATATAGAAGCTCCCAATGCATAATTCGTCCCATTAGCAATCTCCACAATCTCATCTTCCGACTTGCAG
Organism: Talaromyces verruculosus; assembly: GCA_001305275.1. Lineage (NCBI taxonomy): Eukaryota > Fungi > Ascomycota > Eurotiomycetes > Eurotiales > Trichocomaceae > Talaromyces > Talaromyces verruculosus. The sequence goes on from LHCL01000011.1 coordinate 289,440, forward strand.
CGGATAACGGCAATGACGGGGCCAAAGACCTCGTTACATGAAAGATCTGATTTTGCGTGTGTCTCAATGAGGGTTGGCTCAAAAAAGTACCCCTTGTCTTGATGGCTGGCTGGCTTCCCGCCACATAAAATCTTTCCGCCTTGTTCTTTGGTTTTTGCTCGCGAGACGAATGCAGCACATCTTTCGACGGCGGCTTTGTTGATGACTGCGCCGATTTGTGTTTGGGGATCAGTTGGGTCGCCGAGTCGCAATGCTTTTGTCCTCTTTACGAGCAACTCCACGAACGCATCGTATATATCTGTGTGGACAAGGAGTCGGCTACCAGTCACACATGTCTGGCCGCTAGCAATAAAACTAGCAAACAACGCTGCTTTGACGGCATGTTCGATATTCATCGATTCGAATATGCATACAGGTGCTTTCCCGCCTAGTTCAGCAGTGATGGGGATCATATTCAATGACGCCCAGGGTGCAATGGCTTGATAAGTGGCTAGGCCTCCTGTAAGATCAATTTTAGATAACGTAGGTGTTTCGCACAGATATTTTCCTGTCTCTCGACCATATCCCGAAATGATCTGTAATGTCCCATCAGGTAAACCAGCTTCTTTAAACAATGCCCCTAATTTAAGAATGGATATCGGTGCTAGTTCAGACGGTTTTACAATCACAACATTCCCAGCCGCAAGCGCTGCACCTATCTTTTTGGTGCTAATCAACAACGGATGATTCCAAGGCGTGATCTGAGCCACAACACCCAACGGTAACCGAGTCAAAGTATTAACAACAGGACCCTTGAACGGCGTCACGGTGCCTTCCTGAGTTCGCGCAAGACTAGCAAAATATTCCAACCATTCGGGTATACGTGCTAACTGAGCACGCATTTCTCGAATGGGGCGACCTGTTTGCTGTACTTCGAGCTCCACGAACTCTGGGATGCGGGCACGTAACAACGTAGCGGCTTTTGATAAGACAGCGAATCTGTCTGAAGCATCGGCTTTGGACCACATGCCTTTATTGAAGTTTTGCCATGATTTCGTGACGATTTCTTGCACTGCATCATGGGTTGTGGCGTCGACGGTGGCTATGATTGCTTCGGTAGCTGGGTTGATGACTGGGAGTGTGGATGATGAGGGCGGAGAGTAGGCGCCATCGATCCAGTTCGAGTAGTGCGGAATGCCTTGGTCTGTCATTTTGGGGCTTCTCCTTCCCATACACCTCAAGAAACAATTGTCCAAGTGCGGATTATGTGTTAGATGTGGTTTGTAAACATGAGTGATTGATGTATGAGGGGAATACCCCACTGATAAGATAAGCGTGATACCAATACAACCCTGCCACCACAACAAAAGAGAGTTGTATTGAAGGAATGGAGCTACGTATAAATTCGAGATACAGATAGCTCAGAAGCTAAAAGAGAGACTACGATACTAGTTGATATATTGAGCTCGACTCAGAGTCTGCGCAACACCATTCATCCACTACCCCTAACGTCATATATGTTTAGTCAATAATCGGCGCCAGCATCGGCCAAAGCAGCCCTGGAGCTGGAGACTTCAATGTTCCCAAAAACTGTCAGCTAACGAGATGGCATTGCTGGAGGTAGGTGATAGACGTCGACAGCTTCAATGTTGTTTTGCAAAGTCTATGGATTGATGCTTCCATCCCAAGGTTGGGGTCAATGAAAATTTATATCTATGGATGAGCAAATATATGTGGGGAGATGCAGGGATGTAGAGAACAAATAGTTAACCCACGGCATCATACTTGCATTCGATGTTCATGTGAGGCTTGAATAACTCAATTCATGCATCCATAGCAACCCGAAAAGCATTTATGTGACTGAAGTTGGGGGAGCTGAAGTCTTGATGGCAGGCGAGAATGAATGTAGACACCAGCCACGATTCACTAGCCACAAGTGGGGCCCAGACATCCTGCGACCTTGAAGCGTAACGATAGTTACCGTATTAAATACAGTACACGTCGTCCTTGCCTGATTCTGGCCAATCATACTGATGAAATAAAACGATACGAGTCATGTACCTGCAAACATACACACGTGCGGCATCTCTGATCTTGGCTGCAAACGGCGGATCTGGCGGAACCAAGCAAAGCGTCAAACATTGACGCTTGTAACGTCCTGAAAACAGCTAGCAGTTCAACCAATAAGAGCCTGTCTTATCGTTACTTCGTTCGAATTTGGGTATTCGGGTTACAGGTACCGCCTAAGTACCTTGTAAATAAGTACCCAAAGCATCAACACGATCAAACAGAGACGTCAAAAGGAAATTAACTTCTTCTCTTATGCTTATCTCTTCGTGGATTTGATTCCCGCTAGGATCGGCGGTTTTGATCAGCAATGATGAAAGAATTGTTTTTCTTGGCTCGAGTTTCTTTGATCTACGTAGTACGTTGTATTTGCAACTCAAATAGCCCCATTTGGGTTGGATTGTAACTGTGCAAGTCGATTTGGAGTGTTGCTTGCATTTAGTAGAGCTACATTAATACGAATTGCGTGTACAATCAATACTAAATATAGTTACGATGTCTCATACCGTATTTTAACAGCCACACTCTTGATTTTTGCTAGAGCAGACTGTAATTATTGTGTATCGTTGTGTTAAAACATGGTATAATTACCGATCGCTATATCCGTTGGTTAATAATTATTACTCCGCTTATTCTTCCTTCCCTGCTTTCCTACTGCAAGTTTGTCTTAGTCGCTCTGCTTCAACTTTGTGCTTGTCTCACCTTTTCCCTGACCAGTATTATTATCACTAGGCCGATCATGGCCTGCTAGTATAAGCTTCTTACTTTCGCTTCGTTTCATTTTTATCTCTACGTATTCATATCCATCACGGTCGTTGCAACTATGGGCATCGTGTGATCCCATTATCCTGTCGCTTCTTCTCTCACCTCTGCAGATCTACGAACATCTGATTGATCGGCCGCCACGTCTGACCAGATCGGGACGAAATATCGAAAACCAGCGGTAAACGCAAGCAATATAGACGGTCGTTTTATATGCAGTGAACCGAACAAACAAACAATCATTCGCCATGGCTATCCTTTCTTTGAAAAGGACGCTGGTATCCGCGATTCTACTCCTCTCAGCCTCACAACCAGTCTCAGCACAAGACACATTCTCATTCCTACCAAGCGCCGCCAGCTCGACCTTCCCAGCATGCGGCCTCTCATGTCAACTCCTCCTCGAGGCTCAATCAGCCTGTGTCCCGCCTCAAGCGGCAGTCTCCAATACCGATACCTATGTTTCCTGTTTTTGTCAATCGTCTTTGATTTCCGGCTTGCCGTATACCGCTTCGATGTGTCCTACCTGCACGACCGCTTCGGATCAACAATTGTTGATAAATTGGTATAAAAATTATTGCGCCGGTGGATTCCGAGCGACGCTGACTACAACCGCTACCGCAACAACGTCAAGTGTTACTAGTACCGGTACCACAGGTCTCGATACGGCCTCTGCTACAGGGACCACTTCACCTTCTCACAAAGAGTCATCGCCGTCGTCTGATAATACATCGTCCAGTGGTAAAAAGAGCTGGTGAGTTTCGTGCCGTTTGTGTTGATAGGATGAAGATGACTGACAGAAATAGGTTCTCTACCCACTGGAGATGGGTAGTAATGCTGATCGTCCTAGTAATCGGTTTCTCCGCGCTTGCCGCCGCAGCCGTATGGTTGAAGAAACGTCTTGATGCTAGACAACCAAATCTCTACCACGGTGACGACCGAAACAATGGCGGCGCTTCCGGAGGTGGTCCAGGTCCAGCAGCAGCTTTCTTCGCCGGCAGTCTGCGTAACTTGTCCAGAAGTAATGTCAACAGCACCCGCGCGTCAACAAACAATAGCAGCAACAATATCGCCGTTGCTTCAAAAGTGCCTAAAATGCAACAACAGCCCAGCATGTCAATGACAAGCTTCTCGAATCGACGCTCAAGCACATTAACCAATTCTGTGATAAGCAACAGCAACAATAACATGACCACCAACGGCCATGAAATGTGGGGACCTAACCAAGCGCGCAATTTCGAGAACATCGCCCCCATCGAAGAGCCCGTTTTTAGGAATTCAATGGCTACAGCTGCAGCGGCAGCAGCATTTGGAGGCGGCACAGCAGGAACAGCAGGCGCACCAGACCCAGAAGCGATAGGAATAGCATCAACAACAGATAACAACTCCCGAACCGATCTATCGAGCGTCGGCACCAGCGGAGGAAGAGCAACACCTCGAAACCTGCCTAGATTGAATGTGCAATCCGCCTCAGCATCGAATTTACATCAACAACAGCAATTGCACCAACAATCAACGCCCTTGTTGAGAGAGGCGCAATCACAGCGGGAATTGCAGAGACCGAATTCTGCGAGTCCCGTTAGCCCTATTCACGATTAGTTTTTCCTTTTCTCTAGACGTCTTCGCCTCAATATTTTCTCGAATTTGGGAGTTGTATGCATGCATATATGATTGATTGATCGATTGGACGGTGTCCTATAATTCCATCCTTGTTGATTTTTTTTGTGTTTGTAAGCATTGATCGATCTCGGCATACTTCTATCTTTTTTTCGTTCTGTTCGGTTACTGCACTTGGGTATGCACGGTGTTAATATCTTGGGTTGTCATGATGTGTTTATATACTTTGCTCTCTCTATCTGTCTCCTTCTCTCCCTTGTTTGGATCTATTTGGGTTAAACTTTTCAAGGTTATGTATGGAATGTTGGAGTTACCCTTTCTTTCTACTGATCTTTCTGGATTCTTGTCTTGTACGGGTTTATAATGTAAGGGGCGAGATGTCAGGTAGTTATGTATCGATGGAGCAAGGGATAGGTACACACACCCAGATTGAGTATAATCCATTGCCTTGTGGCTATATTGCACAATACTAGTACTATGTCAGACTAAGATACGCTAATACTAACAATCTTCACATCCTCCTCCGGCCTCTCCTTCTTAACCCTCACATTCTCAATCCTATGGACAACATCCAGACCAGCAACCGCCCGCCCAAAAATCGTATGTTTCCCATCCAACCACGGCGTCTTCTCCGTCGTAATAAAGAACTGCGACCCATTCGAATTGGGTCCTGCATTCGCCATACTCAGTGTATATGGTTTATCGTGTTTGATGGTTGGCGATATCTCGTCTTTGAATTCGCCGCCCCAGATACTTTCCCCGCCTGTGCCGTCGCCCAGAGGGTCGCCGCCTTGGATCATGAATTTGCGGATTACGCGGTGGAAGATTGTGTTATTGTAATACCCCTGTCGGGCGTGGGTGACGAAGTTTTCAACGGTTAAGGGTGCGATTTGGGGGAATAGGCGGAGGTGGATGTCGCCCATTGTTGTGTGTAAGATTGCGGAGGTGCCGGATTCGGTCTTTTTGGTTGTGGTTTCTTTTGAGGTGATGTCGCCTTCGCGGGGTTTCTCGTTTTGAATGTCGCGCGTGGATTTGTTGATTTCGGTGTCGTTGGTGAACATGTAGAAGCGGACTTTGCCGAAGCCGGTTGAGACCAGAATGGGGTCGCGTTCTTCGGATTCTTGGAGGAGAGGATTGGCACTCGCAGCCATGCTGACGGTGACGACTCCTTTCTTTTGTGGTGCGCCCTGGTATACTGCCAGATTCAAGGCGCGGAACGGTTCGTCCTTGCCGAATACGCGGACCACGCGGTTGGTGAATGTGTTGATGCATTTGATGCCGTGGAGGGATCCGTATAATATGAAATGACCCGACTCGTCAAAAATGACATTAATTTTGGACCGCGATACAGGGTTCTCAATCTCGCGCTCAACGGCTATTCGTCGTCCAAACTCGACTTCCTCTAGTCGTTCCAACGCCGTCCCAGCTTCTTGCATGTCGGTTATTGTGGTCAATGATTCATCGTATGTCCTGTACAGCTTTCCAGACTGAAAATCAAAAATCCGGACTTGTCGATCAGGAAACGAAAAGGTAGCGAATTGTTTACCAGAGGATGAAATTGTGATTGATGATGGCACCGATTTCTTCTTTCGGAATTCAAATAGATTTGTAGACGATTTTAGTTCGAAGACATTGTCTGGTTTCGAAAAGTCGTCTGACGGTCTCCAGTATTCGATCATACCGGCTTCATCAGCGGAGATAACGCAGTCGAATATATTGTTGAACGCCAGCGCTACTACTGGCTTTCTGTGAATTGAAGTGAGGGTATGTAATGGCTCACGATTCTCCCCTCGGCCGTCAAAAATCATGATTGTAGGCGTCGCTTCATCAGTGACCGCAAGCAAAGGCAGGGACGCACCACGTTTATGCACCCAGCAGACGCATCGCGGCGTAAATTCAAGGTCGAACATTGCTAGAAGATCTGGTCCAAGTCAGCGCTGAATATTCGTACCATGCACAATGCTCAATCCTACCAAAAGTAATAACGTCAAAAATCTTCACCGTCTTATCCGTTCCAGCCGTAGCAAAACTCCTCCCATCCGCGCTGACAGTCGTGCTCGTAATCTCGCCGGCATGCGCTCGGAACTCCTTGACAAACTCCACTCCAACAGCCATTTTCTTCCAGAACTTGACGACCCCATCAATCGAACTCGTAATGAGAAAGTCGGTTGACGGAGTAATATCCACGTACGACAGTTGGTCCCTGTGCATGAGCGACTTGGAGTATCGTTGGGAGGTGGGTAGCGCGTTCACGTAGACTTTTTCGAAAGCGAGCTTGCGTCGTTTTTTCTTCGGCGCAGCTGCAGAGGGTAGCGCTGGGCCAAAGTCATCATCGGAGGAAGAGTCGTCGCCTGCGTTGTCAGCTTGAGAGCTTCTAGAAAAGTATTCAGAGTTTGTCGCGAACTCACCGTTCTCGCCTGGCGTGTCGTCTGCCAATTCGGATAGTGGTCTCTTGTTGGATACAGATTCGGTGGATTCTTGCGCTGCCATTGTGCCAGCTGACCATCTATATCTTCAGTATAGTTATACTACGTAGTAAGAAAATAAATTTATGAAGCTGCGGAGGTTGCTGAACTTCCGAAGGGAAGAAGCTAATGACGGAGAGACGAACAAACGCACGGACCAGCTCCCCTAAGCCTAACTTTTTATCAAAACACCTCCCCGCCTTCTCTATCTTCTCTGGTCAAGTAACGAAAGGAGCATCACCACAACCCGACATTATGGCGGGCAATAATCCTACACAGATTTTTGCTGATGACGTGACCGAGGAGAAGGGGGAGAATGCGCGTCTCTCTGCGTTTGTCGGTGCTATTGCCGTGGGAGACTTGGTGAAGTCAACCTTGGGTCCGAAGGGAATGGACAAGATATTGCAATCTGCGTGCGTTCATCACTTTCATCACCCACGGCATTCACATGTTTCAGCGCTGACATGAAATATTTCGTATAGGTCGACTGGTGAAATTTTGGTCACCAACGACGGAGCTACCATTTTGAAGTCAATCGCACTCGACAATGCCGCCGCCAAGGTACAAATATCTCACAAGCAAATATACAGGCATAGTACTGACAGGGGTTCGGATAGGTCCTGGTCAACATCTCTAAAGTTCAAGATGACGAAGTCGGTGATGGAACTACCTCCGTCGCAGTCCTCGCCGCCGAGCTGCTCAGACAAGCCGAGATCCTCGTGGACAAGAAGATTCACCCCCAGACCATCATCGACGGATATCGGATAGCCAGCAAAGCCGCACTTGCCGCCCTCGAAAAATCCGCCGTTGACCGCAGTAACGATCCTATTGCATTCCGCAAAGACTTGCACGCCATCGCCCGCACAACGCTGAGTTCCAAGGTTCTCTCCCAGGACCGCGAACACTTTGCTACCCTCGCTTGCGACGCCGTGCTTCGATTGAAGGGATCAACTGATCTGAGTCACATCCAAATCATCAAGAAGGCTGGTGGGAAGCTTTCCGAGTCTTACTTGGATGAGGGTTTTATTCTTGACAAGAAGTTTGGTGTTAACCAGCCCAAGCGTTTGGAAAATGCGAAGATTATGGTCGCCAATACAGCTATGGACACGGATAAGATTAAGATTTTCGGTGCTCGTGTGAAGGTGGATATTACCACTACCGGATAACATATTGCATGTGCTAATATTTTCTTACAGGTCGACAGCACTGGCAAGCTTGCTGATTTAGAAAAGGCTGAGCGGGAAAAGATGCGCCAGAAGGTCGAGAGGATCAAGTCACACGGTATCAATTGCTTGTCAGTCATAACTCATAGTTTATATGCCGACGTATCAACTCAATACTGATGCTTTTTATTTAGTGTCAACCGACAGCTTATCTACAACTGGCCAGAGCAGCTTTTCAGCGAAGCCGGAATTGCCAGTATCGAACATGCAGATTTCGATGGTATGCTTATCTAAACAAGTCTTAGTTCGCTAAGATGGAGAGCCGATGCAATACTAACACAGACTAGGTGTTGAGCGACTAGCACTTGTCACCGGAGCAGAGATTGCATCGACATTCGACAACCCAGAGCAAGTTCAGCTTGGTCATGCCGACTTGGTTGAAGAGGTTATCATTGGAGAAGACACATTGCTGCGATTCTCCGGCGTTGCCAAGGGCGAAGGTATGTATTGGTTATCGACATACTCGAGACTGTTATCTAATAGGTTATAGCTTGCACCATCGTCTTGCGTGGATCGAGCGAACAGCTCCTTGATGAAGCAGAGCGTTCTCTTCATGATGCCCTTGCCGTTCTTTCACAGACTGTCAAGGAGCCTAAGGTCACTCTTGGAGGCGGATGTGCCGAGATGACCATGAGTTTGGCTGTTGAGCAGGCTGCTCAGAACACCACAGGAAAGAAACAACTTGGTATGTTGCGACAGCTCTTCTGTTCTACTGCTTTACTAATTCCAGTCTAGCTGTTGACGCCTTTGCCCTCGCACTTCGACAACTCCCCACCATACTCGCCGACAACGCCGGTCTTGACAGCTCAGATCTCGTTGCCCGCCTCCGACAAGCCATCAGCAAAGGCATGGCCAGCTCCGGCCTGGATCTTTTCGAGAATAAGATTAGCAACATGGCCGAACTTGGTGTCGTGGAGGCATACAAGCTCAAGAGAGCCGTTGTCAGCTCCGCTTCCGAGGCTGCAGAGCTGCTATTGCGTGTGGACAACATTATCCGTGCTGCTCCCCGGCGGCGCGAGCGTATGTAAATGAAGGATGAAAAACTCATAAAAAGAAATTAGAAATGAGGCCAGGAAAAAGTTGTATGAAATGAGATGATTTTCATTGCATGAAATGTACAATGTAGATGTGGCGGTAGTATACTAATCTCAGTCAATAATTGCATGCACTTAGACAAGTCGAGGGTGGATACACATTCAAACTCCAGCAAGCAACGAAGATTTAATAAAAAAAAAGCACTCGCTTCAGATTCCAATCATTATTTACATCAATGCCTCAGTAAGCTCATTATTGCAATTCATATCTCGTCTGCCCCTCCCCCGGCCCAGGAACATGCCCCTGATCCCCCGGCATCTCAGCCTGCGTCACAACCCCCTGATGATACTGATACTGTTGTTGCTGCTGATACGACACACCACCCAACTCCTGCGCCCCTCCACCTGGATACTGATAATATCCTTGCGACTCAGAATGTAGCTCACTCGTCCTCCCCGTTCCATCACTAACAGGTGATATAGGCGCCGCAAGACCCAGCGGAAGCGCCGATGCAGGCACAGCAGCTGGATTATGTTGCTGTTGTAATTGTTGTTGCAATTGATCTATTTGCTGTTGTAATCGTTGCTGTTCTGCAACCTGTTGCGAATCAAGCTCGGGTTTGATTTCGTTATACATCGGTATCACAGTTTCGTTTGCCTTGTCGTCTCCCGCTGTGTTTACGGGTGTGTATGCTGTTGATGACGTGGGAATAACAGCTGCCGCGGCGGGGGTTTTTTGTCGTCGTCGACGAGTACAGCAGTACACAATCAAGGCAATTATACCGCCGATAATGGCGAGACCACCTACTCCGGCGCCGACACCGATTCCTATTTTTGCGCCGTTGCTGAGGCCGGAGGAACTTTTTTGGTTGTTGTTGTTGCTGTTGCTGGTATCGATGCTGCTACCAGAACCGGAAGAGTTTCCATCGGTGCTACCAGAGGAAGAACCACTGGTCGATGAACTGGTGCTGGTGGCCCCTGCTGCTGCACCCGTGGCAGTAGGCCTATATGTGATTGTGACGGTCGTAGCTTGGCCACCAGAAACGGATATGGTGTTTGTGAGGGTAATGGGAGTGGCGGTTGCCGTTCCCGTTGCTGTTGTTGTCGTTGCCCTTGCTGTTGCAGTCAACGATGATAAATAGGAGGCTAAAATCAACCCGAGTTAGATTTCTGTGTTTCTTCCCAACTGGAGGGACTAGGAGAACATGCCTATATCTGTCGGATATGTAGTCGGGAAAGAATAAGAATAGGAATATGCACTCGAACAAGCCGACTCCGCAACTCTCGTGATTGAGACGCCAAAGTCGCTGCAGAATGCTTGACTTTCGTCCCAGGCAACTATTCAAAAAGGAAAGAAAGCGTCAGGTCGTGGCTTTGTGTATATCCTTTGGAAACGTTTAAACGTACGATTATCGTCCGACGTATCGCAACTGCTGCGTATACAACAGGTGCTTATGGTAGAAAAAGTGTTCGAACCGCACAAACAGGCGTAATCAGTCGAGCTGCAACCTAGATCGCTCGCTGCAGCTAAGGCGGCGCATGGTTGCTATCGTATTCAACTGGTGATTTAGTTCATATTTGACAATCTTTCACGGCGAGTTCTGAAAGTAGATGCAGACTAGTCTGGCTCACATATAAAGAAGAACAATTCAATTGAGCGGATGTATTCTTTTCTTTTGACTTACAGCACATGTTGGCAAATTGCTCCATATATCTGACTGGCCAACTGCCGTCGCAGCCACCAGTAGCGACAATATCAACTGCATGTGGCTTTTATTGTACCTTTTTGCTCATTTACCTTTGCCGAAACCGTAATGCATTCAGGGGTCAGGAGTCTCGACCTCTAAACCGAGGACAAAGGATAATTTTTGCACTGACTCCAGCAACACCGAATATGTGAATGAAAATAAAAGCTGCAAGAAGGAAACGCATTATTTTTGACTCAAAATCCTAAAGAGATAGGATTAGTTAATCTATGTATTTCCCCACCCCATGTTGTAGGTCCAAGCCTCTCGGTCCTGCCGGTCGAACGCTCAGCCTCCCGGAAGTCTCCAGACACTCAAAGCATTAAAGTGACATGCCCGTGCCTCGTATGCCGATAGGCGTAACCTTAGTCTGGGGCTTGCTGGAAAGTTCGCCTATAGCGATGAGGTGCTACCCCATATCAAGTGAAAGGTTAAGTTGCTGGACGCGTGGCGTAATTGCGTGGAATGCACAACAAACCAGCAGGTCACTGCTACAGTATCCCTCTACACCATGACTCTCCCTTCACATGGAGGCGTGAAGTTCGAGTGAGGATAGAGTGCCTGACATGTCGAGGCTCACTCCAAGCCTTCCCAATTCGGCCATGGCCGTGGAAGCTAAGATCTTGATCGGGCTAGATTAGGCGATAAGCGAATCAGTTCGAAAGCATCAGATGCTTAATACATTTTAGTCTATTTTAGAACGTCTTGGCCCGTTTGCATCAGACTCGCTTTGATATTGAAATCGCTTCTAGGATGGTGATTGGCTGATTGGGATGTTCGTCTGTTGTGACTTGTTTCGGTTAGGGCTAGGTATCACGTTGATGATATTAACGTACGGAGTTCGGCACTGGACCAAGAGTGGTGTCTAGATATCCAAGAACAAAAAATCTTCTGACTGACCGCTATTGATTAGAAACTGCTGCACAATCTCAGTTAAGACACTCGCCAAAAGTTCTAGGCTGTTGTATGCAGAAAGGTGGCCCATGCCGTAGCATCAATCGATTTGCTAAGTCTTTGGATGGTGTGAAGGTGGCACAAACCTGAGCCCCCTCAATGGTAGTTCTGCGAAGGGGACGCCGTAGAATTGATGGATTGAAGTGGCGGTTTCGTTGATGAAGCCACGCACCTGGCTGCTTGATGTCTATATGTATAGGCCATGGTTTGAGGTGTCAGAAGACGATAGAGTAGGTGAGACTATGGGAGTATATGATCTATTTACACGCCTTGACTGACTCAGCGTGCTCTGCTGGCAGGCTTCTGTCGTATTTTCGGACCTTCCGGGAAGATTACCAGGTGCCGCTATGGAGATTTGACTATGTAAGGGTTCTCAAAGTTGTCTCTTCATTTATCAAGAATAGGCAAACCCAACATGATGGAAGAGTGATATTTCATATCTTAGATTTATTGTAAATAAATCTCGAAATATTATGGAATGATGGATGAGGATATTTCTCTAGTCTAATTCACGCCACTTCGAGGTATATACCGGTCTCTATCTAACGAGCAACGATCTTTAGGGGGCCATTCGTGATCCCAATTTCAGGCATTTGTGCATACTGCGGAGGTGCGTCTGCTTCAAAGTCGCTTGTTTGCTCTAGGATTATGCGAAGAGCAATTTGAAGAGCCCTATATCAAAAGCTTTCAAAGTAAGTATGCATCAGACGAGATATGTCATAGTACAGTCATATACTGATCCAATCTTCTTATTGAGATCCCATAGTCATCCAAAGATAGACTCAGCCATTCGAGCATATCGCTAACATGTATAGATTTTGTGTATACTGGGTGTACGGGAGTAAGACGAATTGCGGGTAATATGAGCAGAGGCCTTTCGAAGTGTAACAAATGAATAGTTCAACTAATGACAAAGCTCTGTTTTTGTGGTCTGAGTTTACTCATCCAGAACCCCATTTTTCGATCCGGGCCCTTTCGATACTGTGAATAAGGTTGTATCTTCTAATCGAAGGCCCATCCACCAAGATTCGTTCATCTTATGTTCTCAATCTATCAATCGCATTCGGCTTTCTCAAGATAGAATCAGGTACCGTGAAAGCACCTAATTACTTTTAACTGATGTGTATTTGTCTTCGCTAAGATACGTCCATCTACAATAGACATAAAACTTTGTGTTATTGCTAGAGAAAGTGTTTAATTTCGACGGGCACAACCTATCTTTCAAGCTTAGAATGTTCCAGTCCTGTAAATAGAATGAGGAAACGGCATGCAGTCCAATCCTTCCTAATGCCTACCATATTCCCAACAATTGTGCCAACGTTGCGTAATTTCACCTGTGGGAGAACCAATCCCCGTAAGAGCCACAATGTTTCTAACAAAGGCAAAACCATTGTCGTAACTGGCGGTGCTCGTGTTAATGGAGCACACAGAGCACACACCAATGCACTCTGTCCCGAGATCACTTTTACTCCATGTGTAGTCACTAATATTTCGAATACCTAGGTAGACTTGAGGTTGTGTTAAGCTCTCTAGAATGTCACCGTGTGTTAATCATCAACGTCCGAAACAAATTAACCAAAGCTTGTCTCTTACCCCATGCAATATTAAAGACAGGCCTAGGGAAGTTGCTCTAATCTCCTCCTGCATCCAAAATGTAGTTGCCTAGGTGGCTATCAGCAGCATTTATAGCTCTCGTACATCCGTATGTCAAACGGCGGCAAATGCACGAGTCGTGGGGCTGTGAAAACAGCTAACAACTGACTCGTCTTCCTCCGAGCGAGTCAAAACTCTGATCGTGTACGGAGTGTTTTAAGCTCATATCCTGGCGTTTGGCTTTTATGTGGAGTGCATAGTACGTATGCATAATGTACAAAATAGTTAATGTACTGTGCATCCTCTACCATAGAGCTATTCAATGTCGAGATCAACCACCCAAGGCGATCATGCTGGTCTAGCCTCTCAACCACTTGTCTAGTCTAGGAAGCTCGGTGGTCCAGTCAAAAAAGCCTGTCAGCGTACAAGTTTCATCCGTCAACCCGCAGCGTCCCTTTCGGCGTCATTTTCAGCCACATGCTCGGGGTTTGACCTGAAACCCAGTGAACTGAGAACTCTGACCCGCGGATGCTTTTGTTTGGGGCCTTTGGGCGGCTTCTTAGGGCTTTGCTTGGTCAGGAGACATATTACCCGGACTACCAATAAGGACTGCGCAATTACTAATGCACCTCACTACTATTTCCAAGGCAGCACATTTCCTACAGAAACAAAACGACCTATCATTCGCTAGTTCACGATGGACTGCTGCATTTGGCAATTCACCATCGCAAAATGAGACTTGTACCCGTCTATCTGAAGATGAGGACCCGTTATCATGGCTATGTTGTGGTCAGACCCCTTGATGAAGGACATTCTGGTGGCCCTTCATTACGTGGTTCGGCATATACAAGCTTTCCACGGCGCTCAGGACGCCGACCACTTATATTCGGGGCATGACATCGTCCCCTCAAAATAGATAATAGTGCCTTGCTACTCTGATTTTGATCTTGAAAAGTCCAGCTTTGTTCTTTCAACGTTGTTGTCTGTGTTGGGGGATAGGTTCAAGATGTTCGTCAATTACTTAGGGTTATTGTGTTTAGCACTATCGAGCCTCGTTCTCGGTCAAACGAATACCGACATTCAGAATGATCTAATTTCAGTATTTGTCACGACTCCCAGTTCAGGGTCTGGAAATTATGTCTTTGCGCTGAACGTTCCATCGAACTCTGAAGATATCTACTTTCACCTCTCTGGTCCAGACGTATACCAATGGATTGCGGTAGGAACAGGCTCAGAAATGAAAAACTCGCTTATGTTTATTACGTATTTGAATTCGACGGGAAATGGTAACTATGTTCCATCTTACAATCCCTTCTTCCAGAGTCCAGCTAATATCTGAGTTTCAGGCGTCACACTCAGTCCCAGAATCAGCACTGATGAAACGGAACCAAGTTATTCATCTAGCATCAACGTCGAAACCCTTTCTGGCACTGGTGTAGCAAATGGGACCATCACCGTGAATGGCCGATGCACGAACTGTACCTTATGGAACAAGGGCTCTTTAGATTTGAAGAGTACGAACCAAGCTTTCATCTACGGACTGGGACCTAGCTCTGGAAGTCTTGTTAAGCTACAGAGTAATTCACTCTCAGCGAATCTTGAACGACATTCTGTATATGGTAAATAACCAGGAAAATTTGCAGCGGGTTTGCAGCTACTGACAGATCCAGGCAACTTCGAGATGAACATGACCAAAGCCACCGGCGGAACCGATGGAACAACTCTTCTATCCACATCATTCTCATCCATCACAACCAGCAGCGGAGCCTCCCAAGACGGCCATCAAACATCTGACGGCAACTGGCCCGTCATTATCCACGCCGCCGTCCTCTCAGTCGCATTTATCATCATCATGCCCGGCGGTGCTATCTTCCTCCGCATCATCCCCGCGAGTGTTCGATGGCACTGGGTTAACCAAACCGTCGCCACTATCCTAGTCGGTATTGGCGGTGTACTCGGTCTCTGGTTGAGTACAATGTACAATCGCTCCAGCAGCTACAACTCCGCTCATCAGGTTTTGGGTATAATCTGCGTCATTGCCGTGTTTGTGCAATGGTTCCTCGGATTCTGGCATCATTACCAATACAAGAAGCACCAAACTCCCACGAAATACGGCGCTGTACATTTGCATATGGGTCGCATTATCCTCGTATTTGCCATCGTGGTCGGCGCAATCGGTCTTTCTTGGTCATTTGTGAAGACTAGTATCATCATCGCATACGTGGTGATTGCGGGTATTATTGTGGCCATTGTCCTTGCGCTGTCGGTGCTCAAACGGCATACCTCTGCATCATTCTCGTTTCTGCAGGCCAAGGGATCGGAAAGATCTTTGAACGCGGAGGGGAGTTATGAGAATATTGAGGATCCGTTTTCGAATCGTCATGAGTATCGGCCGTATGAGTCGAATACGCCGCTGGCGAGCTATCCGCACAGAGGAGATTCGAGGTAGTGGTTTATGTTTGAGTTATTGATGGGCCCAGATGATGGAGTTCTAGAATTTATGGCGTTTTCCCAGCGTTTTTTGCATGTCATTGAATCATGTTTGTATTCTGCATTCTGCATATGTATGTCTATAGATCTCAAGTGCTTAGATTTCGGTATTGCCTTCATGGACTGTATGAATTCCAAATGAAACTGCGTACTTTCCGGAGTAGGAAGGTAGCCCAACTTAGAGCAGAGAGTTAGGGCTTACCCGTCCCATGACCCTTCGTTACCGTTGCCATATACTCACGTACTCCTCACGCTTGCAAGAGACCTCCTTCAACCACGGAAGTTCATGAACACAAAGACCCGGCCACCGGCTTTTTGAATGTCGTGGTGATTAGCCTCACTCGCCCTGGAACATGTCGGTACTCTTCAACCTGTAATACAGTTCCAGTTGCCAGGATATGGGATCAACATCGATATTGCAGGGTTGCAGGGCTTCCCGACTCGTGATCAATCCATTCGTTCGAAAGAGATCTGCTCCGTAGATGATTTTCTTGGTATCAATTCATGTTTCCCAGATTGCTCGACCGATCGTAATTGGATTTCGGAAATGCCTAAATCTTCACTGTTCAGTCGTGATATCGACATGATGTACGTTGCTTTCGCCCTGGCTGTGTTCTCGAGGGATATCAGCTACAAATCAACGGTGCTATTAGCGTATCCTCTGCCATAATCCTGATGATTTTGACCTGGTTTGGGGATCATAAACTGCGGTGAAGAGAAAGAGCTGTTATCGTCTGATGTTCCTCACGAAAATGAGGAAGCCTGGAGCGGGCTCCACTCCGCCGGCTTCTGTCTCCACACATGCCACCGCTTCCCGTCCTTCCAATTTCCCTGACCTCCCTCAGTTCCTGAATAACAACACCACCTTTTTGAAATAAACAACAATCATACGATAGATATTCAATCCAGTCATACCCGCATTGCCGTGGCTACAATGAGTCACTGCATATAAGATATATCGACGCATTTTTGAATTGTTGACGACCGGTTCTTCCTTCAATTCACCCCGCCATGGCCGACGCTAAACGATCTGCCGTTGACCGTAAACAACGGATTCTCTCGCGGCGAGAAATCGAAGGATTGATTGCCGAGGGTCGGCATATTGTGATTTATGATGGAAAAGTATTGAAGACAGATGCATGGTTGCAATATCACCCTGGTGGTCAAATCTCAATTAAGCACATGGTCGGTCGCGATGCCACGGACGAAATCAATGTGTATGCCCGCCCATTTCTTCTGGAACCCTATGCCTTTCGTTGATCCTAACAATTGTCCGGTATATAGTTTACACTCCGTCGAAGCCCGTCAACGCATGCTCGCATACCAGATCGGACTTATCCAAGGACGGTGGTCAAATTTCCTCCCTCCAATTCAAGGCGGACAGTTTCGTCTCTACAATAAGGATGACGTGACTGGGTCAGATGACTCCAGCGACGCCAGTTCACGATCTTCTTCCCCGGTCTTTGACGAGCCAATTGATGAGAACACTGGCTTGCGGCGGAGAAACTCCGTATCAACTGTAGCGTCGTCTACTTCACCTACACCATCTCGTGATGAGAAGACAGAATCTCATTTTTCGTTCCTCGATGCCCGGACACAGCAAGAAATTGTCTTGGATACCGCCAAATATCCATCTCTTGACGCCGCCTCCCAGGACCATATCGTTCAGAAATATCGTGAGTTGGAACAGAGAATTGCCGCACAGGGGCTTTATAACTGCAACTACTGGGCCTATTTCAGAGAATGTTGTCGGTACAGTTTGTTTGCTGCTTTGAGCTATACCTTCCTTCAATGGGGCTGGTACATGCTGTCTGCTTTTTTCCTCGGATGTTTGTGGCATCAACTCGTTTTCACAGTCCATGATGCCGGTCATATGGGCATTACTCATCATCTCCATGTTGACTCCACCATTGGCATGACCATTGCTAGCTACATGGGCGGATTGAGTTTATGCTGGTGGAAACACAACCACAACGTCCATCATATCGTGACGAACGCTCCCGAGCACGATCCGGATATTCAGCACATGCCATTCTTCGCCATCTCACACCGACTGCTTACCAGTCTTCGCAGCACATATTATGGCATTGTGATGAAGTATGATTTTGCCGCTAAGGTCTTCTTGCAAGCTCAAAACTATCTTTACTACCCCATCATGCTCTTTGCTCGATTCAACTTATATGCCTTGAGCTACGGACATCTTTTCTTGGGAAAAGGTCCTAAGAAAGGCCCATCCTGGTGGCACAGATGGTATGAGATTGTGGGAGTTTGCTTCTTCTGGACTTGGTTCGGATATGGAGTATTGTACCGCTCGCTTCCGAACTGGTCGACTCGAATCGGCTATCTTCTCATATCACACATGGTCACATCACCGCTTCATGTGCAAATCACACTCTCTCACTTCGCCATGTCCACTGCTGACTTGGGCGTTCACGAGTCTTTTCCTCAGAAAATGCTCCGCACAACCATGGACGTTGACTGTCCTACCTGGCTGGACTTCTTCCACGGTGGTCTCCAGTTCCAAGCAATCCACCATCTATTCCCTCGAATCCCTCGTCATAATCTTCGAGAAACCCAGAAACTTATCCGAGAATTCTGCCGCGAAGTCGAGATTCCGTATGCCATCTTCACATTTGTCGATGGTAACAAGGAAGTCATCTCGCGTCTGGCTGATGTTGCAAAGCAAGCAAAGATAATGGAAGAGTGTAGGAAGTCGATTGCTCGAGAGGGTGTCTTTGTTGCTCATCACTGAGTGCCAGTCTCCGGTATGAACTGAGTGCACACCACATTCCCCCGAAAGAAGGCTGGATAAACTTGTCACAGTGATCTTTCAGACTACAAAGCCTAGAGGGCTCGGCATGATATAAACCGCACCTGAGTCTACATTCCATACCAGTGTATATCCACATGTCTCAATTCATGTTGCTCAAATCAACAAAGAACTCGATGATAACCGATATCGCATCTAATGAAAAAAATTGAATCCTATAAATTAAGTATCCCGGCTCCGTAACCACCCTCTATCGTGAGTTGTAAGCCTCCATGTCCTACAAACCTGACAAATGGGGCAATCATTTCATTATAAGATATTTTCTGTAGCCAGCTGTTTCATTGGGCAATGTCCAACGCTTGATTGAAGCTGATGTTCTTACATGATGGCTGTAGTTTCTTCCTTTTACTTCACCTCTCCCACCATCTTGCTCCTTAGATATTTTATCTTCAACCTCATCTTCACCTACATACCTCTAAAAAACCACCCTACTCCTCTCAAAATCAAGAAAACTTTTTATCCCTGTACCATTTTCAAAAATGGAGCGCTCGAATAGGCATTCTGGTATGTTTTTTGACTCTAATATCATAGGATTTTCTACTGGTCTCAGGCTAACTGTCTAATTACAGGTTCTAGCACCAGTAACGCAGTAAGTCCAAACCCCAAAGCTTCATACCAGACAATTAGCTATGAGCTTTGTCATGGTTTTCACAGATGGCAGCGGCTCTAAATCCCACTGTCTGAGAAATGTGCAAGAACTGCCACACGCGTGTCATCATCCACGCTATCGATTCGGACATTTGAAAGCTAACAATCTTTTTCAATGATATAGGAACGAACCGAACCCACGACCGTAAAGAATCCCAAGCCTCCCTCCATCGATCACAGTTCTTCCTCATTTTCGAATCAAACCACGCGTCTCTGTTTCACCTGTGCAAGACTGACTCCTCTTCTTTGATTGAACGGACTAAATCCTCTGGCGAAGAACGCCAGATTCAGTATTCTCGATTTGACGAGAGTACTGATAGGTGCAAGGAAGCGCACGCGATGCACTGCGAGGAGCTCGCAGTTGGGCAAGCAAATTTCATCTTCTGGGGAGAAAAGGTGAGGAAATTGCGGCAAAAGCAATTGAATGACGCCGTGAAGCTCGATTAGTCGGGGAACTTTTTAGGTGGATTGTTAGATGGATTCAAGGAGGGGAAGACTGGTCAGGCTGATATCAACCACTGCATGCATGTGATAACTACTTCGACGGTCTTGTAGCTTGGCATTTTTGAATTAAAGGATTCTGTGATTGATACTTAATACATTCTTCCTCCTCTCAAGTCTTTCACAATGATTAAGGCTCTGGGCAATTTTGATAGTAACAGTAAAAAAACAAACATATTTAGGCTTGTCTCTTCCAATATACGAAATCTTCGGATCCCCATGGTATACTGAGTCATTCGGAATCATCCATGGAAGCATAGAGAAGTATAGCCGGTATTTGTTATTGACTTCGACATCATGCGCGGGCTAAATCAAATAGTGTTGGAGCCCAATATCCACAAAGTGTGTACGCCGCGGAGCGCTTTGTGGAGTGGCTTTCTTACACTGGGCAAGACTAATATATCTCTCAGTATCTACTAAAACATCACTTGACTTCTAATCATTGTTATAGGTGTGAGCATCATGAATAATAATATGTTAGCAGTGGTAGACCAGAGATACAAGCATGGGAATGAACAGAAAACAATATTTACACCAGCCCTTTATCTGTGGCGTGTCCATGTGACCGGAAAAGCCCTTCCCACTGAGCCCTAGTCCAGTGATTGGAACAGTCTTTGTCCCTTATCTTGATATCTCGATCTGGAGTCGACTGTCAACAATAGGTCGATGTTCTTTTACCAGGTCACTAAGTTCAATAGAACGTCACTAATTTGACTCTAGGACGGGCAGTCCCGGTTGGTGCTTCTCTCATGACTACTGAACCAAACAGACCATGTTGATTTAACAGGGTATTAGACGCAGCTGAGATTGCTATAAGGCATATCCAACAAGCCTACAAGGATAAGCAGACTAATATGACCGAATAACTTCAGATTGTTAACTGGTTCCTAAAACTATCTAATGGAAAAGGACGACCCTACTTGTATCCATGTAATGACTTCCTCCCATAATCATCCGGACAATCCCACCATGAAGATGGATACAAAGCTCTGTTGTTAAAGACCAGGTCGACAAAGACATGAAGCTTTTCACAGCGCAGGAAATGCATACAACAAAGATCCACAGCCTCAACATGAATGTTGTAAAGAGCTCAAAGCACTGTACATATGTATAGGAGCGTACATACCTAGCAATAGCAGTATCCTCTGGATCGGCCCACTATCCGGAGTTGGATATTGCTCACGTTCTGATAATTGAGCTATCACACAACTGGGCTCCTGAGAAGGGAAGAGGCCAAAAAGTCAAAGAAACCATCATTTGGCTTTCAATGTTGCGAAGCTCAAACTGGGAGTTTGTTGAATGAGAAGATCTAAGCCATTCACGCAAGCGTGGTAAACACTCAAATGGCTTGGTTACTAGTCTTTCAATTAACATGGTTGCATGTGCATTTCTCCTCAAAGAAGGATTGGGAAACATTGTAGTAGGTTGCTGCACGAAGCCCGGAAGACCACATTTGATAACAGTATTAATGTATATGTTATGCCTTGCATTGGCTTGATCACACAAGATTCAATGGTCCTTATCATCAGTCGTGTGCCATGCCCGAGTCGTGACAACCTTGGACACCTCTCAGCTCCTGACCAGCAAGCCAAAACCTTCCTCGAAGCCAATTGTCCTGTTACCCAGGCGGTATCTTTCGTACAATTCTCAATTAGGGAGTAGCTCTTCATCAAGCGTTTGACTTGATTTGCTCTTTTCTTCCCTTGGACAGCATATCTAAATTCAACTGACATCTTTGAGGCGACCCAGCTTACAAAGCTCAATTAGCAGCTCATCTCAGCAATCTCCCTCGACAACCATATCAACAAAATCATCTTTCTTAGGCCCTGCTATACTCCAATCTGGCCATCGCTCCTCTACCAGACACGGGTAAGTTCTGCAGTTGACAACTTTGAGCGAGTCTTGACTGATTCATAGCTTTCTAGGTCTCCCAGTCGTCAACGCAAGTGCAAATCTTTGACTTTTGTTGTCAAAAAGCAACTAACATGTTCTTCGTCATCTCAGTAGGGTCTGAAATGCGATTATTGTCAAGAAGAAGGCCATCAGCAGCATGACTGTGTGTTGCAATTTGTAAGGACTCGCCTGTCTCTAGACATTCGAGGGCTTCAGTTGTGGTCTTGTGTGGCTAACTATTTGGTTTAATGAGTATAGGAGCAAGAGCAAATTTTGGTAAGCACCAAGAACCTATATTGCTGTCGATTTCACATCCATTTCGATTCATCGTACGCTCTGTTGTGCCTTCGATCTCAAGCTGACTTCTCTCCTCTCCCTCCTCTTCGATTGAACAGACCACACTCGACGACTACATGAAATCAGAGAGATCTGCGCCCTCTGCTCGTGACGGCATCGCACCGCAAATCCTTGAAGAAATGGCCTCGATCCGCAGAAAACTGGAGTGCTTGAGAATCCAAAAGAGATCCATTGAAGCAAGCGAGCGACAACTTCTGGCCGAGATAGCGGAGTTGGTAAAGCGTTCGATGAAGATTGGACATTGAACGACTGATTTTTAGTCTTATGTTTTGAGGGGTTCGTGCCTGGGTCAGAAAATGTCTCTGATACTCATATCGTTATTATCATCATCGACACTCCTCATCAGCTAGTCGTTCAAGGATATGAAAGGAACAAGAATGGATGAACTATTGACGACGAAAAGATGTCACTTCAAAAATAACAAATTACAACGCTGTTAGCCACCATACGCACTCTATGATAATATTGACAAGTCTATAGTTAAATAGCTCCATCAGTTACTATGCACCAATTGTCAAACAACTTTCAGTTCTTGTCGAGAAGTCACCAAACATGCCATCCCCGTCATAGGCCGATGCCTCTCCACCGAGCTACTCAGAAGACAAGACGCCAAAAAGTCCAACAAATCATCATCCCGTTTCTCCAGGCTCCAAGTTGGCGTTTGTCGAATGAGGAGCTCGGAGTCGTTCATGCAAGCATGGTAAACCCTTACATGGCTGGGTGGGATCACTGAAATCATGAGCACCTGGATGATGAAATTGTTAGTCTCGGTGTCTGGTTCGACTCCGGGGCGTTCGCGTACCGAAACCTCTTTCCACTTTGAAACTGAAATTATCCTTCTTCTGTTTCCGAGATATCATACTCATCGCCCTCCTCAATATCACACGTCGGTTGGATGGAACGGTTCCGCATCGCTTGAAGCAGGAGTAGGAGGTCGCCACGCAGTATCGAGCCCTCATCGCAACTTCTAAATTGATAGGCTAGCATCAAAACATGTGGGTACATTTTACCGTGAACTTCTGGGCGAAACTCGGAAGGTTAACGAAGGCCTCCGCCATCGGGCCCTGATGGCTGCAGAAAATCATCATATGTTGTGTACAAATGATGTGGCTCGCTGAAGGTCTTGGTCAGAATTGATGACAGCTCAAAGAATTTGAATCAAGAATATGTTGAATAGCTTCTCACTAGACAGTTGTAATCCCACGAAACTCGAACATGGTACGAGTAAGAGCACCCCATGGCATTTTTCTGTGGATTCCCGTCTCAGCCCAATCATTGATAAAAGACGCAAGATTGTGAGTTCGACCCATTGGCTCCATCAAAAGATTATCCGGATCGTATTGACGTAATTCCACATTTTCTAGCATTCTCTTAGGGTCAGAGATACCATTATCGTACCTATGGTGATGTTTGAACCCTGTGAAGCGTTCGAAGAACATTGGGGGGTTTGATTCACCCAGTTCTCGTATAATGTCCGATCATGGCTAACAAGACGTATGTTGTTCTTTCGTAGGAACTGCTCTGGAACAGCAGGAGGCCCATTTTTAAAGAGCCTCAAATGAAACGATGTTCTCGACGGCAGCGAATAGTGACTTGACCCTTTCGCGCACTTGAAAAGCCATGATTGTGACCGACTTGTTAGGTGTAAATAGGAAAGAATATAAGATGTTTATAGATTCAAAATATTCTAAAGAACTGAAGAATAGATCGAGGCCTGATGTAGTTACATTCTTGTCTAGGCATGGTTTTTGATGCCGCTGCCTGGCTACGCAAACTCGAGGTGCCGAAATAGGAAATCATTGCCTAAGTAGGAAATCGACAATGATATCAAGACTGGAGCAAAGAAAGGAAACAACATTTATACAGGATTTGACAGAAAATTTTATATCCAAAATCATTAATAATACTAAGTATGGAAGCATAAGTAACACGTAATCAGACCGAATAAAATAATCTCATCCATCCATCACATTCAGCAACTAGCGCCGATTGCTGCGTGCACGATGAATGTATCGTCCTGCGTAGAGTATGGAACTGTGAAGCTATACTGTGTTTGAGAACCAGACAAAGTCTTAACGTAGGGGAACTGTCCTGGGGCAATATGGTTGGGGTATGTATGGCCGTAATAGAACTGAACTTCCTGGAGAGTGTAACCTGGGTTGTTGAGTGTGTAGGTGACAGTAAATTTGGTTCCCGTGTGGACAATCGAGAATGTTCCAACCAAAGTGGCCTTGGAGATGTCGTTGTTTCCAGCACCCAAGTAGAGATTGCCGCTGATGGGGAGTGGTCCGGTGATGACCCAGCCCCAGTTGTTGGATATTTCCAGAGATGTGAAGGTGGTGTCAGTGCTGCCGGGGCTGGTTGCGTATCCATAGGCAGTGCCACCTGCGCAAGATGAGGGAGTTGGGGTGGCAGATGTGGAAGATGAGGTTGTTGTGGAGACACTGCTCGAGGAGCTGGGAGTGGGAGTGGGTGTGGGAGTTGTCACGCTGGAGCTGGGCACAACACTGGAGCTGGGCACAACACTCGAGCTTGGAATCACGCTGGAGCTGGGCACCACACTGGAGCTGGGCACAACACTGGAGCTGGGCACAACGATGGAGCTGGGCACCACACTGGAGCTTGGGATCACACTGGAGCTAGGCACCACACTGGAGCTGGGCACAACACTGGAGCTGGGCACAACACTGGAGCTGGGCACAACGCTGGAGCTGGGCACCACACTGGAGCTTGGGATCACACTGGAGCTAGGCACCACACTGGAGCTAGGCACCACACTGGAGCTGGGCACAACACTGGAGCTGGGCACAACGCTGGAGCTGGGCACCACACTGGAGCTTGGGATCACACTGGAGCTAGGCACCACACTGGAGCTAGGCACCACACTCGAGCTGGGCAGAACACTGGAGCTTGGAGTGGCAGTCTTCGAATGTGAGCGAGAGCATGACTTGGTGCTTCTTGAGGAAGTCACAGGCGTAGACGATGGCTTGTGTGAAGAGGAGCTGCTTGCTACGGAAGAGGTAAACACCGAGGAGCTAGAAGTCGAACTCTGAGAGCTGGAGCTTGAGCTAGGAATGGTACTGGAGCTGGCGCTGGCGCTGGAGCTAGAGCTGGAAGTTGTAGACTGAGAGATCGAAGTAGAGCTTGTAGAAGCTGATGAGGCGCTAGAGGTGGTGGTTGTCGCTGTTGCCGACACGGAGGAAGGTGTCGAAGTAGAATAGGGGCAGACGTACACATCAGAGGTCTTGGTGATTGTGACCGTCTCCTCTGGGTGTGTGTAGGTGCCTGGGTAGTAGCAGGTCGACGTCGGGTAAACGTAGACGGTTGTCTCGGGAACAGTGACGGTTGTTGCACCAATGGTGTAGGTGCCGGCTGCTGGGCAAGTGTAGACAGTAGAAACGATCGTGGTGGTCACGGTGCCTTCTGTTGTAATGACACTGGCATAGGGGACAGTGATTGTGGTAGGTCCGGTGACGACAGTCGTGGCTCCTCCGACTGTATTAGGGCCTGGAGCCAAAGAGGTGGTTTGAGCAGCACAGACAGTTGTTGGTGCTGTCACAGTTACAGTGGAAGCTGGGATGGTGTAGGTACCCGGGGATGGGAATACAGTGACAATCGGAGTAGGGGCTCCCTGGGAAGTTGTCGCTAGTATAACATGTTAATTAAATCCATGCCAAAACACACGGAAAGCTATCGTTGAGACTTACCCGATGCCAAACCCGTGATGGTAGACGTATAGGTAGTGCACACCCAGTTTGTTACTGTTTGCACCACGACATACGGAGTGCCTACGACACCTCTTGCTGCCAGATCATGGGAATCATCTCGGGCAACCTGATGAAAGCCGGCAGAGCCTCCGAGAAGGCGTGCTGCAAGCTGTGAGAACTTCATAACGAATGTCGGTGTACTTGAAATCCAAGTGAATATCAGAGAAAGGGTTCTTAAGACCCTTTGCTTAGAAAAAGAGTGCCCGCTGAAAGAGTGAAGCGGTGTTGATGATACCTGGATCAGAGCCGGAAGTTCAGGATGCCAGACCTGGGAGGGCCGTGACGACGAGGGTGCTTTGACTTATATGATATATCTCTACTAGTAGTTCCATGGTCACAACGCCAAGCCAACACGCACAGGCAATTACGGAGTCCCAAGTATGGACAAACACTCGTCTAAGCGATTGAATTATTGGATCGAGATTCGACAATTCATCGTGGGCACCCACCGGTTGGACCGGAAAACAAGACTAGCGAAAGTTAAACCTGGATCGAGCCACTCACTTGGCGTATGGAGACTTTATGAGCTCCACCATCCGAGCACGCTCAGGAACGCTGCAAACTAACACGCTAGAATAGGGCTCGTGGCGTTGACCATGTCAGGAACGTGGCTTTTAAACGAGGTGCCCGCAAACTTCCGCTGTATTGCTCGGCTTAAATTGCCTTGATTGCCCCTCGATACTTTTGACCCCACTCGTGTTTAAAAAAAGAAAATGTTCGATAGAGTGATAGAGTCATAGACTGATGTATTTTAACCTTTTAAGGGGTGTTACTTCTCATATTCGGTGCAAGTGCTCTTATTCTCAACGACGGAGTAGAAGTAGTGAGGTTACAATAAGTACGTCGGTTTTGAATGAGTTCATCAGGTATATTTTCTAGTTTGGCAAATACCCCTGTCTTAGTGCTTACTTAAGGATCTCATTATAGTTATATTTACTGTTCTATGAGATTCTAGTGTATATAATTTCATATACTCTAATATATCGTTACCGTACCCAGGTATTAAGTAAAGTTCTAGGCCCAGAAATAGCAGATAGGGCTAGGTGAATTCATCGACTCTGCCTTTTTCGCGCAGGCAGAAGCTGGCATGCGTATTGACTTTCAGCCGCAAAGTTTGCTGCATACGTACTACGTAGTGCATGCTCCCTAATGGAATAAATAGGAGATGGGAAGAAATTCATACGGATGCAGGTGGATCGCGGCTGCGAAATCCTGACCTGTGTAATTTGAGAAGATGCTTTCAACCGCCGAAGATGGAGTTTCGCAGGACACAGAGTAGTGCAAAATTTCTTAACTAGCGACAATAGCAATAATGGCATTATGATGCTCACATCGTCGTAAAAGCTAGGAAACACACGGAGTTTATGAGGCTCTGCTCACGCTTCACTGGAAACCATAGCACGTATCCGGTATTGTCGTAGACGTAGAGTACCCTTACCAGAGTAACAAGGAAAATTGGTAGGTCTGTGCTGAGATACGAAACACATTAGTAGGCAATCTCGATGCTTAGACTAATGAATGTACCTCTTGTGACATTACCAGCGCCGCACCGCATGGGATCAGTCTGATGATAGGTTCCAGAATTTGTCAGACAGCAACACTCAAGTCAGAAATTGATTATGGATTGCAGAGGACCGCCATTGCCATCCCTGCGTCATAAGATTGTTGATTGTATGCGGAGTTGTCAACTGGTGATTGGCATGAATTACCAATGCTAAAAGATAGCCGTGCCCAAGTCAATACATTTTTATCGTTTTCGGCTTAGCAAAGTACTCTCAGCCTGGAGCAAAGAGTAAAGTTTTCACTTCTTTGGTCAATGCAAATACTATCTAGGTATCTATCTGAATTCAACGTAAGGGGTGATTCTTGAAGGATCCGTGCTATTGGTTGCTAGATACGTATATGCTAGGATTTCTGCATGTATAATGATGGACGCAAAGAACAGGCCCGTCAAATCATGCTGTGTTCGGGATACTCTCTCAAGAAACTATTTGCAATTCTTAGGAGGTGATTGAGTCCTCCGCCCTGAAATATCAGGGTTATCAGGTTTAACGAAGGGCATACACTCGGTGTAAATATGATATGGAAATTGGATGAAGCCGCGGGATCTGTCTTTTATTAGCTACTATGAGCAATTGAAGTTCTAATAAATGTGTATCTTTTATGGCTGCCTGGATGATACGGGGATTTGTCATGTTCTTTCATACATATAATTTTCTTCTTGTTTCCTAAATAGGAATCGCGCGGGTGCCTAATCTCTCATAATTTCTGTCCTGACGTCCTTGTCTTCTCCAAAACATTCTTCATTTCAACCACAGCCATGAGTTCTGAGGAAGTGCGTGCCAGGCTGGAGGCCCTCTTCCATGCCATTCGTGATGACCAGACCCTTTCGATTGACTGTGCTGTCCCGAGAAGATTTCTGACGAACAACATTCGTCTTAGGCAACATGACTTTCTCTACAATTTCCAGATCCAACAGCCTCCAATCCTGTTCGAACCGTTGAGAGACCTGAACAGGTACCCTATCAACATCAATCGCTACAAAGACGATCCCATGTGGAAACGGATGAGCTACGACTTCGATCCATATCATCCTTCAAGTGCATACCACAATTCAACGACTCGAGCTACTCAACTCGCCTTCTACATAAAAAGATGAGCCGACGGTTCGGATATTCCAAGAGATATACCATCGACTGCACTCAACTTGTTTGAACATCGTGGAATACGCCATGTCTTGTATGATTTGACCTCCCTGATCCTTCGTGTCTGGTTCTAACTACAATCACAGTGATCTTCATCCACTTCTCACTGAAGACCAAAGATTCGACGTGCAACTTCGTAACGGTTGGGGCACCTCATTATTCGAGTTTGAACCATGAGCGAACAGTGAAAAATACCCTCATGTAATCTTATTGTCCGAGCAGTACAACACTTGTGATTCGCAATCTATACTCCATGGCGAGCTCGAGGTTATTATCACAGCCATGCGGAACCGAGCGAATCAGCTTGTAGAAGAAGACGAAGATGAGGAGGAGGAATATAAGGAAGAGGATGAAGATATTCTTGTTGATGACTATGCTAGTGGCCCTTGGCAACAGTTCTTCCCCAAGTTGCCCTGAATGAACATCTGGAGATACTCCAGATACAGTCGCGCGCCTCCATCACACTCATCAGGATGTTTATAAACGTACTGTTAACCGGCGCCTCGTCGGTTATTGATGGGTCCTTGGAACTTTGTGTCCCTTTCGTGTCTGACCAGAATTTCCGACTGTTATTATCTTAAAGCGGCGAAATATCCTTGAGCAACGAGGTGTTGATCTTTCATGGCTTCAATGTAGCTGCCGAAGTCTTTCAACGCCTCGAGAATGCCTTTTGCCTTTTCTAGCTTCTCAGTCAACCCGAATTCCTCGGGCTTGAATTTGTCTATCGGGTGCTTCACGACGGTTGTACGAAACAGTAAACTGTGCTTGAGTAACTTTTGATCCAGATCTTAAGTCACCCCATTGACCAAGCCTCTTTATTAACAACTTGAGCAAGTAGTGTGCTCGCTCCCCAGGAAGTTATGCTACACTGCCCGTCTTTGAAAATCACGGTAGGCTGTTGAGCCGACATGTTGGGAGACCCTTGCGGATAATGGATTGTGCAAGACTACTAGTAAACAAAGCGCGGGAAATACTAGTTACTATTGATATCTTTCAATGATATTCTATATCCGTGTTTGGGCGCAGAAAAGGCAAATTGCCCGTGCTATGACGATAGGACTACTGATATTTTCTTTTAATAGGCGCCGCCAGCCGGGTTGCCTGAGAAGGCAGCCATGACCGCAAGTTGAGTCTTTATACGCTACATCGCCCACGGGTTATGATATCTAGAAGGTTTCCAACAATACTCCCGATCTGCAACCGAATAACTGTGAGATCTATACTCAACCAGTCAATCCAAATCATGTCTTATCTTCTTCCTGAGACACCTGCGGTTCAGGTGCGTGAAAAAAATCGTGCACCTTTACGATTTGGTTCGCGCTCAGAACACAAGCGAGACACTTTCCAATCAACCTGTTGTTCCTCAGGAATTTCTCAGAGAAAATTCCATATCACTATTACGACTTGGGCCTCCCTCAGGGTGGGAAAACCTCCAACCTCCAGTCCTGTTTCGCCTCTTCGCGGATCTGAATAAGCACCCTATCGACTACCAAAGCCGCGACGCCTTTTTGATCCCAGAGTTCGTTGTGTACGACACGTCCCAGCCTTCGTCGGATCCCATAACTAGGCCAATTTACCTCACTCACTACATTGCTAGATGGGCAGATGGTAGACAAATCCCAAGGAAAATGCCGAAGAGTGCCCAAGTCAATGGTTTGCTTGGGTTTCGTGGGATAAGCCCCATCGAGTAATAATTCCCTCTCCGCTTCTTTTTAACAATAAATCATTCTAAACTGAATATCTAGGTTTCCACATCTTCTATACAAAAATGAAGACGACTTTGACCCACCAATTCCCAAAGGATGGGGTGCTTCCCTCTACGAGTACGACCCTAAGCCTAATGGTGATTTGTTTCCCCATGTTATAATGTTGTCTCACCAGCATCACAATTGCAAAGACGGCTTTATACTTCGTGGAGAACTTGAACTTATTCTGGCGGCCATGCGCAACCGTGCAATTCAACCCAAGGGCGCCAGAACGGATGATGATGACTACGATACTGTGAAGAACGAAGCGGCACTTCAATTTCCAAAAGAGCGAAACTTTCCGGTATGTCTAACATTCTTCCATAATATTTAACTTGCTATATTGAAGTTGCAATCGGCAATTCTAACTTTGCTAAATGTATTAGGTGATGATGATCTCAGTATTCCCCCCCACACATACCAGGGTACTGTACGCTTGTATGTCGGACACCGAAGTATCCATTAGATACTCATCAACATGGAGCTTGGACAGACATTTTCCCGTGACATTGAACACCTGTGCATCTGTTCTCCTGAGTAGCCCACTGGACAAAAAGCCAAATACGCAGTCAAAGCATCGCGATTCGCCCTCCTCCTTCGCCACGCAGGCCTCCAAACAATGAAAATCCAAACAGGGGTAGCCCAAGCAGGCAAACAATCAAGAAACCGGACGATTATGAGTACTGATCGTCACTTGGAGACTTAACCTTCACAGTGACGTTCCTGTGTGCTACAATCTCTATCGTGTCTGGCTCATGTTATTCATCAGAATTTCCAGTCGAAGGTAGCCCTTTAGGTAGCTGAGTTGATAATTCGTGTTTAATATTTGTTTCTCATTGATATTGAGTTGTGCATAAAAAAAGTATCACTACCTACTTGCCAGTATATCTGTGCCTGCACGAAGTTGTAATTTACAACTAAGTTACACATAGTAGTGTATAGAAAACGGATTGATTTACCCACCGCCGGTCTGGTGCTTTGAAATTTCTCTTGCTGTCCAGATTTTTTTCATGATCAACCGACGGCTTTGTTGTCAGACAATCCGTCCAGATCAACGGACAGCTGGGGAAAAGAGAACCTTGGAAGCCAGTCCTGGATGCTGTATCAGGCATACTGTACACAAGTTGTTATTCCGCTCTGGCCAAAAGAAAAAGCAGAGGTGGAGTAAGTCTCAATGAGCGAATTGTGCAAATATACATAAAAGGATGTCCTTAGATATACAAGCCTAGGATCGTATCGTGATGTTAACCAAGTAGGTAAGTCCACATCATCTTATTGTTTCGGTACGTGTACAGGTAACACTGACTTCACTTAATTTTACTGCTGAAAAGGGTGTCTGAGTACCTCTCGACAAAGAGGCACCCGTCACCCGTCACCTAACTATATTCGTACCAAGATTTTGAACGACTTTCGACTTTCTCAGTCGAGCATCGACAGTGATGTCGCAGGGCACAGGGAAGAATCGAGACATTGAGGCAGTTGCTCGGTGCCCGGGCGGTGATTTAATTGGGAAGAATCATAAAGCTTGGTCTGCTATTGATATCAGCATACCAAATTTGATCTTGATGTACCAACGTATCGGGGCCCGGGCAAGGCAAGTGAGACAGCCACTAGCGTGATGTTACCACGACACATTTTCGAGTTCTGTTCCTAGCAGCAGTCCACCAAATTGGCATAATAGGAATTAGCTCGTCCAGAAAGCCTGCTAGATTCCCCAGACGCGGGAAAGAAGGCATGTTCTCATCGACATGACTTCAAGACCATAATCGATGGTCAGCTTCTGGAAGCCAAAGGCAACTAGCTCAGTATCAATGTGGGATGCGGAAGAACAAGCTAAGGGGCAGAGAATCATCCCTGCAATATAGGTATGCAGGAAGCCGCTCAGATGAGTGTTGAAGCAGACTCTGAACATATTCGAAGTCACCTTGCTAATTTACCTCGCAATATAGATCGAAAGGTTCTCGAGGACCCTTCAAGTCATTATGCGTATTTACGATCTTCGACATGTGATGGCTACTCAGAACAATAACCTGGAATAAACGCGTACGCATTACCGAGCATGTCTATGCGAAGAGGGATCCAGGTCGTTATGCCACTGTGGTTACGAACTGTCAAGTCCGACTCTTAAGGAGCTATCAGGTCACGGCCATCACAAAATGCAAGCGAGCTACTCCCGAGTTGATGAAAAATAAGTATCTGCAGAAGACATGCAGGAAGCTGCTCAGATGGTAGCTTGGTTGAAGCAATGTCGATCCAAAGCATGAACATAAGTTTGATTCGTAAAACTGAAACTTCACAGGCTATGGCTAAAAAGGAATAGGTACAGTGTGTTCTCGCAAGGGCCGGGCATTCATATCACTTGGTATATTTGACTTTACTTTCATTAAATATTCCTACTCGAATGGCAATCAACCATTGTGCTTGATGGAGATGTATCAATATGGACCATACCGAATTGATAGTGTGGAGGAAATGGCGATGGCAGCCAACCTTGCTTCTTGCCTTACGTTCGTAGATCTATCTCATGTTTGGATTCTCTAATTTTCTCCGACTCTATATACTACGTGATCAGTCTTGTTAGCTATATCTTACCATACCATTTTAATTAATGTATGCGCAGCTTTTTGGTCTGGTTTCCCCCCGTAGATTGCAATGGAGCTGTTTGGTTCAGAGGAGATTAGCAATCGAGGATATTCATGCACTTAATTGTTCTGAGAATAGTGAGGCATAGTTTAATAACATAAATCTTGTCCCCAGTTCAAGTCTTCAACTGCTCGAACCCCTCGACTCATAAAGCTCCCTAAACGCACTATCCCTCGCCAATAAAGCCTGCGGCGAATCCAACTCCACAAGCTCCCCTTCGTGCATAAGCGCTACACGATCAAAATCCATAATTGTCTCCAATCGATGCGCAACCGCGAGGATGGTGCAATCACTAAACTTTTCACGAATGACGCGCTGCATCAATGCGTCTGAGACGACGTCGACGTTGCTGGTAACTTCGTCTAGGACGATGATTTTACTGCCGCGCAATAATGCCCGTGCAAGCGAGAAGAGTTGACGTTGCCCGTGAGAGAAGAAGTTTGCGTCTAGGTCGGCGTCTATGCCGCCTTTTTCTTGGACCAGATCCCAGAGTTCGACGCTGCGGAGAGCGTCTACAATTTCTTGCGTGGTGTGGGTGTCCAGTGGGTCTGCGTTTACTCGTACAGTGCCGCGTGTAAGGAATGGCTCTTGTGGGATTGCGTTCAGAGCAGCACGTAACTTCTGACGAGGGACACGCGTGATATCAACGCCGTCGATAGTGATGCAACTTCCTGGTTCTATCTCAAGCATGCGGAACAATGTCGCCAACAAGGAACTTTTTCCGCTGCCACTTCGTCCGCATATTCCAACCTTCTCACCAGCAAGAATAGAAAGTGACAGATTTCGGATTACAAGCTCCTTGTTTCCGCCTTTGTTGTATGCTGCAGAAACGTTGCGGAAATCAATTGCTCCCCTCAGAGGCCACGAGGTACTACTATCATCA
This sequence comes from Talaromyces verruculosus, assembly GCA_001305275.1. Taxonomy (NCBI): domain Eukaryota; kingdom Fungi; phylum Ascomycota; class Eurotiomycetes; order Eurotiales; family Trichocomaceae; genus Talaromyces; species Talaromyces verruculosus. Next base: position 323,338 of record LHCL01000011.1, read on the forward strand.
GGCAGCGGCAAAACCTCGTCCGGACGATTCTCATTCTCCGTGGTCGCAACGAACTCGCGTATTCGAGCAATCGCACCTATTGAAGTCTCAAGTTCCGTCCAGTTGCGAATGATGAATGACAGAGACTGGCTAAAAGTAATAACGTTCAGAATGGCTAAGCCAACATAGCCAGCACCAACTTCACTGCGCAATTTAACAATCATGACCATAAGAATCACTCCCAGACAGGTGACAGTAACATCAAGCGTCAGTCCAAGCCAGCGTTGAATACAATAAAGCAAATAAAATGGCTTTTGAGATGCATCCAGTAATACCAGGTTCTGCTCTTCGAATCTGGAAGACCAGCCAAACGCCCGGATTGTCACTAGACCGGAAAGACTCTCAAGGAATTGAGAGAAGAGGGGTGATTTGGCTTCTAGATCGAGTAAACGCATTTGGCGAGATGTTCGGAGGTAGAACTTTTGCAGCACCCACATCAAAAGAAAGACGGGTGGCAACGTAGCAGCAAAATAACGAGCAGAAATGCACATTAGAATGGCAGACATTATACCCGTTGAAACCGATAGAATAAAATCAATCATGGCATAGGGAAGATCGTTGTCTATCAACGTCATGTCTTGACTGAATCTGTATCGTTGTCCAGGTTAATACATCGAATGAATAATTGACTGAACACAGCTTGCTTACCTATTCGTTGTTGTACCTATATCCACTGATGTAAAGAATGAGAGAGGCGCATTCATGACCGTAGCCAAAAGCCGTGCATGTAAAGTTTTGGCACTTCTGGGGGCAAAATATATGATATAATGATAACCACCGCCCATAAGACAAACCATAGTAATCATCGTCAGCGTACCGTAAATTCCCAAGTATAGCCCATTGGCGCCGTTTCCTTCTTTCTCAGTTGCTTCTGACCAGAGGTTAACGACATACTCGCCGAGCTTATTTGCTATTCCATATAAGATAAAGCAGGCAGCCCAGAGCGCCGACGATGCCCAGTGCACAGATCGCAAGTAGTACCAGTAAAGAGATAAATCACCGGTTTGGCGAGTCAGATCTTCTTGGGCAATATGCAGTTCGGTGTTCTCTTCTTGAATTAGTTGTTCCTCCTCTTCTTCTATGAGGACCACATGCACTGAATTCGCTGGTTTTCCTTGCTCGATGTCGTCGTTCTTTGATTTCTCGGCTTTGTATTCCGCTTCCAACATTGCAACGTAGCCTTCAGATGCTTTGAGTTGTTCAAAAGTGCCTTGTTCCGCAATCGAGCCGTCAGCTGTCATGACTACAACATGATCTGCATATGATAGCCTGTGCACAGCATGTGTGACCAGTAAAACAGTGGTTCCCAATTTTCGAAACAGTCCCTGCTGAGAGAACAGGCGCATGAATATGCGTTCTTCCGTATCGGCATCAAGCCCAGAGAAAATATCATCGAGAAGAACAACACTTTTGCGCGCATATACGGCACGGGCAAGAGCTAAGCGCTGTTTCTGGCCACCCGAGAGGGATATACCAGAAGTTCCAACTTTCGTGACTATAACACCGATTAAAATATACTTCAAAAATCAGATCAATGAACTTCCACTTACAATGACCTTTCGGCAATATAGCAACATCCTGATCCAAGGCACATCCCTTGACCACAGTTTTATACCACTCTTCGTCAAAGTCAGAAAGGCCAATAATATTATCTCGCAAAGTCGCATTGCGAATCCATGGAGTTTGATCAACAAATGCGCACTCCTCAAAGTTAGTATAAAGGAAGCCCTTTGTGGATAGTGTCTCTCCGAGGATACCCTTCAAAAGCGTACTCTTGCCACACCCAACAGGGCCAATTACTATACACAACTGACTGGTAGAGACACTAAAATTGACATCACGTACAACAGATTTCTCATCATTCGTCCATGAGAAACTAACATCTCGTGCGACTATCAACCGAGAATGCTGAGTGTAAGCCGTTTTTGCACGACTTTGCAACTGAATACCTTCTTCCTCTAATGACGGATCAACCGAAGTAGAAGTGGACGCTTCCTGAAGGTACAATCGGTTATCCCTCCGCTCGTCAGATCGTAGATAAACTTCAATACGGTTGAGGGAAGCCATTGCTGCATTCATCGAAGGAATGGTACGAATCATGTCGTTCATGGGCGAACTGAGGAGAGAAATCAATGTCAAAACCGTATACGCAGTCTCGGCATCAAGAACGCGGCCTTTAGAAACTAGTACAATCGTGTAGAAAGCAAGGGTAGCGAATGGAGCAAGGACTTCTAGCAGATTGGCTAAGAAGACTCGTACCATAAGCAGCTTACGAAATAAACTTGCCACCAAAAGCTCAGTAACTCTAAGCCCTTGGACCATTCCGCCCAGCCAGTCAGAGAACCCCAGCATCTTCACCGACTTCATTGATCCCAGCATGGTAGCTGTTACATCAACGCGCGTCTGTATACTTTTCATCCATTTCTTTTGTGCCTCGCCCATTAGATTGGCAATAGCTAGGATGCCGACAGCGGAGATGAGAGCAAGGATCGCTGGAGCAAGGCATGCAACTCCGAGCTGGCGAGAAAGCAGATAAATAGCAACTATCAATTCCATCGGTACGGCCCAGAACTCGTGGATTAGCTGAAAGCCATTGCAGATTGCCTGGGCGTCATTGGACATGAGAGTGACGGCGACCGAGTCATCGAGTGCCGTAATATTGAGATCGACCGTTTTGGCATATATAATGCTAATCAGGCTGCCACGGATGCTGGTTATCAAACGATAGGTCATATGGTAGTACCACCCATTCGATAATGCTAATCCAAGCAGAACGAAAAAGAAGGCACCTGTCAGGGCCCAGCCTATTTCTTCGGGTTGTGATAGATCATTGGCAAAAGATATTGTCCTGGACAACAAGAATGGTTGTGCATAACGAAAGGCGCTTTGTGATAGTCTTGGGATAATACAAACGAGAAATGGTTTGATATTGGCTCTTAGTACCGCCCAGAAGAGAGCTCTTGAGCTATCTTTGGGCGAGGCGTTCCAAGCTTGTTGCATTTGTTCTCGAAGGACTGCGGAGGACATCTCGCGATCAATGGGGTACAAGTCATTGTTTTGCAAAATACGACTGAAACCAGTCGCCATAAGCCAGTTCAGCCAGAAGAAAAAGGATCTACTGTAAATTCCACTTGTCTCTTCAGGCGACAGGTTTTGATATGGTTCAAGCAATATGCCTCGTTTTTCCGTCGCCTCTGTGAGCAATACCATAATCTTGACGCCAACCATGCTGGCAAAGCAGCCAGCAATAGATCGACTGGCATGGGAGATGAAGAGTGTGCGCAAGCGTGCAGTATCAAAAATGAGAGTCAATAACAAATATCCGTTTAGTATTGCAGACGGCCTAATGGACCGAATGTGTTCCAAATGCGACAACACACAAAGGCCCAAGGTGCAAACAAATGTCAGTGTTGCGGCGGCGATTGTGACTTTGGTACGTTCCGATGAACTGAGAGCATGCATTGCAAGCAATACTAGGTTCATTGCGGCAAAGACCACCATGAAGAGCAGCTTGCTATCATATAAGAAGCCCCCTCGGGCAACTTTTGGTCGCTGGCCACGTAAGGCAAATATGCGATACGGCATGGCAAGAAGAAGCAACACCGATGGGATCATGCTCAACATGGTATCTTCGAATAAAGGCGTGAAATCAAAGGCATTTTTTGCTGCCGGGCCAAAGGAGTTGATATCTCCATAGTTAGAAAGTATCGAGCTGTTTTGCTCTGCTGTGAATAGAAGGGTTTCCATCATATAGAATGTGTCTTTCCTTGAGGGGAGACGATGGGAAGGAAATCCAAACAAGATGAATGTTATGTTTTTGCAGTTCCTTCTCCTCCATTTTATACTCCGAAATTAAGACTCATCAGTCCTTGCGGGGCTATTACATCGACTTCGAGTATATAATGCATCAGTGACGCTAGAGTGGACTGGTTGGTTGGTTGGTTGGTATTTCCATTTAACGTCCAGTGCGGCTGCCCTATTATTTGGCTCCATGCAGACTTCGACAGGCTAAAGACGCTAGAGTGGATGATGTGATATGAGTGCGGTCCTTGTTCTTGAGTCGATCGCCAATGGCTGGCGTAGGCAGAACAATAAACGAGCGATTGAGTGGTGATTCTGCGGAATATTCGCAGTTGATAAATGAATCAGCACGGCCTACTGCTGATAGTTGAATAAGTGCAATAAATGAAGAAGTAGGCAGCAGGAATAACAAGGAAGAAGTTCAGCAGCGACTGGTGGGATGATAAGAAGGCTGGATTGACGCAATCCCAAAAGAGAAGGAGCGGCTCAGAAGGCGCTATAGTAGGCCACCAATAACAGGCTGCTGGATTCCATATCAATTAATTTGTCAATTGCAACATCTTGATAACTCAATGTGACTCATAATTCTGTATGCGAATACGACAGCGCTACCTAATACATATGATAGACCGCGGGACTTTCAACTTGGAGGAAGTTGCTTCATATCTGAAGCGACGTGAGAACAAATCGTATTCTGTCCTGCCTAAGTTGAGTCTTCGGCAACCTTTATCCGACAAAGCTATCGTAGACATCAATAGAGAGGAGATCATGGATGTATTGAGGCTCAATGGATTGGCTGATGGTGGAAGGTGGGATGGAATGCCTTGGTGCCTCAGGCATCTTCATGGTCTTTATCGATAAGATGGTCGCTCTTTTGACTTTGATCATCAACCTCTCGGTTTCTCTCTTTCTTTCTGCTCCGACAGGCAAGTAAAGACAAACACTACAAGAGAACAATATGTCGTTTTCAGAGGTGCTGTAATCAACCCCAACATCATTCTGAAACCCATTTAGAATATACACCAGACTAATCGGGCTCGAAAACAGGCGCCGCTTTGGTACTTGACGAACCAGTGGCTGGAATGGGACCAGGTAAGACAGTCCATTTGCATCCTTGAGAAATATTTACTCACTGCTATAACAGGATGATAAAACCCGGAATGAAATTAGAAGTTTCAAGGAAGCTAACAACGAAGCTGAATTGGAAAAATGTCTCAGGAATCGTCAGTACAACTAGCACACACATGCATTCCATATCCTGACGCCGTAGAGGAATCCAATTCGGCACCGCCGGTCTCCGTGGTGAAATGCGCGCCGGATTCGCTTTCATGAACTCTCTCACTGTCATCCAGGCTTCGCAGGGATTAGCAAAATTCCTCAAGGCGACTAATGAAAAACGTGCCATTCAAAATGGGATTGTGATTGGTGCCGATGCGCGACACAATTCGCACAGATTTGCTGTCCTCGTTGCCAATGCCATGCTTGCCTTGGGGTTCAAAGTTCAATGGCTTGGATCAGTCATTCATACGCCATTGGTGTCATGGGCTACGGGGCATACGGGAGCAGCCGCTGGTGTTATGATTACTGCTAGTCATGTAAGGTCACAGATCCCGTTGGGTTCAAGTAGCATCCTGATTTATTTTGTTTAGAATCCAGCCAAGGACAATGGTTACAAAGTGTAAGCAACCTCAAGAGCTCGACCTGTCGCGATCATGTACTAATTCAGACCTATTAGCTACCTCCAAGGAGGTGTCCAAGTGAATACACCCTGGGACGCAGAAATATCGCAGCACATCGAGGAGAATCTAGTACCATGGAAAGGTGCCTGGAGGACAGGAACTGAAAGTGAATTCAGCAGATCCATCTATATTGACAATGTCTCTAGATGGGTTGATGCCGTTGCGAACTATGCCGTAAGCCATTGACCTATTCCCCTTTTATGTCAATTTGACTCGACTGCTAACACCCATCATAGAAATCTACCGTGCCGGACATTCTCCTTCCCACACAATTTTGTTACACACCTCTACACGGCGTGGGAGGTAACTTTCTGCCACACCTTCTACACCAAATTGGTATCGGTACTCGAATGATTTCTGTCGACAAACAGTTCGAACCAGACCCAAACTTTCCCACTGTCCCATTTCCGAATCCTGAGGAGGATCATGCTCTCGATCTTGCCATGATGGCTGCCGAGGCTAACTTTCGCGATTTGTTGATTGCCAATGATCCTGACGCTGACCGATTTGCAGCTGCACAAATTATTCCTGAGTTAGTCCATACATCCACCCACTCCCTTCCCCCCCCTTCACCCACGTGGTCATCTCGTTGGATACTAACAATCTTCACTTTTGCTGGGAAAAAGACGCGGATCCTGGTACACCTTCACAGGCAACCAAATCGGCGTTTTACTGGCAGCCCACATAATCGAAAACCTCAAATTCCCCTGCCCCAAACGAGGATATTACATGCTCAACACCACCGTCTCAACAACCATGCTCTCCAAGATGTGTGCCGCGCACGGCATCCAATACCGCGAAACCCTAACGGGCTTCAAATGGATGGGGAGTATCGCGCGCGACCTCGAAGAGAAAGAAGGCTACATTGTGCCATTCGCCTTTGAGGAAGCAATCGGATACATGTTCCCCGGCACAAAATGCTACGACAAGGACGGTCTGACAGCTGCAGCAGTGTTTTTGCTTGCCGAAGCCCACTGGCGGAAACAAGGTCTGACACCGTTCGATAAGTTGCATGACCTATTCAAAAAGTACGGCCACCACGAAACATTTAACAATTACTTCCGCTCTCCGAATCCGCAAACCACAGCCGATTTGTTCAGCAAGATCCGCGCTGGAAACGACAAGTGGAAAAAAGGTGCGAAATTCGGCCACAAGACGAAATTCGCAATTACGCGCTGGCGTGATATGACCTTGGGATACGATTCGGATACACCCGATAATATGCCTGAGTTACCGGTGGACAAGGGCAGTCATATGTTAACCCTCTGGCTGGACGATGATATCAAATTTACATTGAGGGGTTCAGGCACTGAGCCTAAGGTTAAATGTACACTCCTCATGCTATCCCTGCCCCCCCCCCCCCCCCCCTCTTT